>CAUJRU010001615.1:0-130538 GCA_963277665.1 Viscum album
GCTATGTAAGGAATCCACTTGTTGCATGTTAGGAAGAAACCCTGGACATTTCATCATGATAACTAGGACATGTCTTTACGTCCTCAAACATTTCATGCGGACACCCTAGAAATATCATCCGAACAACAAGGACTTGCCAACACATTCTAAAACATGTTAGGTAGAAACCCCATAGATGATGTATAGACAAATAAGATAGGAAAATACATACAAAAACATGTTAGGTAGACACTCTGAATATGTATTCTAGGAAATGAAGAAATTCCAGAAGGATAATGGGGGAATTTATGTTAGACACCCAAGACATTATTGATAGATAGGATAAGATATGACAACCTTCCACATATGACACACATGGCAACACTCCATGAAATCAATCCTCCATAAATTATCATCTTTTAAACACATTTATAAGGGGAGTGTGCTTCATGGATCTGGGTTGAACACCAATGAAACCCTATTAATTTTAGTCACTCTTTCTAGGCTTTGTGACGTACCTAAAATATTTGACAAACCTTTCACAATAATTATATTATTTTATCCATTAGAAAAAAAATATTCCTCATTGGAATCCATAATGTTATAATCCCAATTATTTCTTGGACCCCTGGGAGAATAATTATCCCTTTTGAGTGTAAGAGCCTAGTAACCCATCCGTAGGTTTGGAATAATAAACATGTGTCAATTGTGATTAATGACCAAATATGACTCCATGGACACCTTAATATGGTCTGATATTCAATGTGCATCTTCTCTCATGTCCATCTATCCGTATACCAAATATTGACAACTATTGAGAGTGAATTATCACATATGTATAGAATCCTTCACATCAATCAGGGAAAGATAAATGGAATTATAAAAGTGAGTTATTTTATTTGTATACCCTGACCATGTAATCAAGTACAATAAACACGTCAGTGGGTTACAGATGAAAAGAACTACATAAACATTGATTATTGTTATATTTTTTTAGATAGAAAATATTCATAAATATTAATATAAAAACATACTCTCTATTTAACTAGTAATAATACATCATTACAGATAAAATTAATGTGTAAGCCCTGTTAATATTTTCACTCCTAAAATAAATCAAATCTTCTCCTATTTATTGTTTTTTAACACTGATCATGAATCACATGGTATTAGTTATTAGTAAAGATTATAATTATTAGATGAAGTGGATTCTCCCAATTAGGATACTCATAAGGATGTTATCCTAATTATATATCATCTTCACTCAAATGGTTATACTGTCAATAAGGAACATTCGAGCAACCGTAAATGAATGTATCTTAATAATGGAATCATGTGTAATATCTTTTATGATGTACACACCTGATAAATGAACTAAATGGAATCTGATTTATGTCTCAATATAAGATATAATATGACTCTTCTAGGATCGATCCCTATATTAACTTCCTCATTGAATAATGTAAAACATGAAGGTTTAGTCATTTTATATAACCTTAAACTATGTTAAAAGAACAATGTAAGTCTTTATTCTTATTATCCTGGTGAATTTTGGATACTCATAGTGGATCAATACCATATACAAGTAACCAATCACTTCCATGTATGGAAATAAAATCAATAAATCCCAAAAATGTATTTAATCTAAGTCATTACAAATTTAGAATAGAATAATGGGGATCCAATGACACATATTATTGTTCCCATCAACAAATGAGTTAGATAATGTCTTTGGGACTTGGGTATATAGTTTTTTATTAGGTATTGATAAGGAATTCAAAAAATATATCATAAATTCATAAGAGTGTCCGAAAATAGTAAAAACATTCCCTCTAAAATGTTGTGATGAGACTAAACTCTCATCATCTCAACCATTCTGAGTTTCTATGTCTCATTAGGTCTAAAATGCCAATTAATTTTTGGCCCATGGAAATAATGATTTTTCTTTTTTCATAGATATGGGAACATTTGGGGGTTTTCATTGACGAAAAAAAATGATAAACTAGACAAAAATGTTAGTGATACTACCTTTAATCACTCTCAAACATGCATTAGGAAAATCCATCCATGTTTTTTTGGGAAAAATATCTCAAAAGATGTAGACAAATTTTTTTAATTTATTCAAAACACAAAGAATGATAAAGAATTAGATACCATGGAATTGAATGATTTTGAGGATACTTTCATGGAAAAAATTTTCCTCATGTTCCATGAATATATATGAAGATGGAATTATTAGGTCTAAGATAAAAGGAATAGGTAAATGTTGTTATGTATAATGTAAAAAATAATATTATAGAATGTAATGAAATTTAATATGTATATAACTAAATGACTAATGTTGAATTTTTTAATGGTCTAATTCATGTTATTAGAAGGGTACTTTTCTCCAAATATTTAACATCATATGATATCAATGTATATTAATCATTATCCAAGTCATATGGGTTATAAGGATTGAAAGAGAATAAGTGGAAGGTAGAGAAAAATATGGATAAAGGGAATATGGGAAATAATCATTTACCCCAAGTGATATTATTTTAATGAAAAACATAGAACATTCTAAAATTTAATGGTAATTTTATATATTTATGGAGGGAAATTCTACCATTTAAGTGATTTTAATGGTTCGAATTATGTTTATAATGTTTAATTAATAAATATAAGAATATGTGAAACTAAATAAAATAATTTCCAATTCATCAATCTTATATACCATAGAATAAGATAAGGGGTTAAGGATAAGATTGTGAAATTGATATAGTAGAAGTTTAATGTTTAATATTCTCTCTTTTTTTATAAAATTTTTGTAAAAGTATATTATCAACAATATAATCATAATATAAATCATAAAATATATATTTATTTTATTGAATTACCTCATATTTATGAATTAAAATATATAAGATTAACAGTATATATAACCAAAGAATGTGAATCTATGGAAACATTATAATTTCATAATACACATTATTGAGGGAAGATAAAACATAATATGTTTCCAAAAATGATATACTAATGATAATGTAATTTTAATGGTATATAATTTATATCCATGAAATTTGGTAGTCATTTATGTTATCTTTTTCAGAGTTCACTACATGTTTGGATTTAGGGAATATATTAAAAAACCTACTATTTTTTCGAATGATGCATGTGTTCATTACTATTTTTTAGTGATAAATGTATTGACATATCTAGAATTTTTCATTAAGGGTCACATAATATTTTGGGAAATATAATGATGAGTTAGGGACCATCCTTTAAAATTTTAGAACTTTGAGTTTGAACATACATATTTTGGATGAGTCAAAAGATTAAATATTGAATGGGTTCTATTTAACTTTTGGTGTTATTTGTTAAACTATGATAACTATTTTGGTTTTGGAGAGTATGTTGTGATAGGAAGAATGACTTGTATTTATAATTATCTATTAAATGTTCTTGTATAAAAATATTTATGGATATTCATTTGAAGTAGTAAGAAATGATGTAATAATTTATCAACACACAACTAAAGAATTAACATATTCCTTTGAAATATAAAGATATCAAATATTTATATTTTCATATAATCATTATCTATCAGGTATAGAAATTATTAAACTCTGGGAAAAGGATTATGGAATGAAAATGTTATCTTAATACCTTCATTTATATGGAATGATATAGTCCCTAATATCATAAACAATTTATAGAATTTGTATCATATTTTCAATATCATTTACATTAATGTGATTAATTATCTCAACCTCTCAAAATAATTTTTAATTCATTTATTCCATATTAATGCCTTCACATTCCACCAATTTCCTTCATTATGGAATCTTAGTATGTGTTATTCCAAATAAAAATAACACTTCATTTTATCTCTTATCGAGATGATGGTTTTTTATCAGTTCCTATGATGTGGGTTTCCAGAAAAGGTATTTACAAATTTTAGTCCCTCGGTTTCCAAAATAAAATTATAATTTGTAAGATGAAATATATTTAAGTGTGTAGAGTGTGACAACATAAGATATTTAATGTGAAACATTATGTTCGATAGAATGTATGCAATAAAACTACATGATTTTATATGAATTGAATATTCCAATACTTAAAAAAGATTCATTAAATCTCTTCTATATCTTGTGATCCATTGAAAAATCGGTATAAATAAAACATGATACTACATTAGAATATTATTATTTAATCATAGTCATTATAAATATTTCCATAATTCTGTGGGTATGAATAGTAACAATTAAATTATGAGAATATAAATTTAAAAAATATATAAAATTATAACTCATTTAAACATTTTATTATAAATAATAAATAAAAATAACATGAATAAAAAAAATGTTTTTTGAAATCCTAAATTTTTCTATATAGAAGCTTCATCACGCTTTCCACACATATATTTAAAATCAATTAATAAAACATTTATAAATATTTTTAGAAAAAATTTAACTTTTATTTTTTATATATAATAGTAAAAGTTATCATTGGTGAAAATTTGGATAATTTCTTGAAAATAATTATTTTTATGAATAGTGATAAAACTGATTTTTACTGTAAACTTCCTTTTAGTTTAAATTATATATAATGATAAATTATATTTTAATTTCATTTTAATTTATAATTAGATAATTTATATTTATATTTTCCTAATTTAGTTCATTTTAATCAATTTTATATTGAATTTTGTTTTTGAAACGTTTTATGGTAATGATAATTTTCTCATTAGAAACATGTATTTTATCATGTTTGTGGTTTATTATTTAATTTAATTCTAAAAACATTGTAATTTAAATTTAGAAAAAGGTATTGAATATTCTGATTCAACATAATTTATATTATTCAATATGTTAAACCTAATTTTTCACTATAATGAAAACTATAAGTAGAAAACATTATTTATCATGATTAAGGTAAAAATTGGTTTACCTGGGGTTAAACTAAGATGATAAGGGTTAAGTACAACCAAAAACTTGTCCAAAACCCATTTCATGGAAATAGTTAGAAAATATAAATTTTATTGTTTGATAAAGATAAAATAATTAGGCTTCAATAAAGATAATATCTTTGGTATCGCTTTATCTTTTCAAAAGTTCAATGTGTGCTCCCTTCCCCACATATAAATTCCCACCCCTTACCTCTGTTATATAAACATAAAAATCCCTTTGGTTAAAAAATTACCAATCTATATACCTTACAAATTTACCTACCAAAATTCTACTGGACTTTTTTACTTTTTAATACATCCTTTGAATTATTTAATTGAAAATATAATGTGGCACTCTGAAGAAGAGGTGGGAATATTAAAAATGCATATTTGTTTTATTTATTCTCCAAACTCCTACAATCAATATTAAAGTATATTAATATAATAATATTAGTATATATAATATAAATATATTTTATTATGTTAATTTCATAACCCATATCGAGCTTTACTTCCATAAAATGGTAAACTAAACCATCCATTGTGTGTATGATGTAAAACAGGCTCACCAATCGATGTAATTCATTTTCTATCACCACCATTGAAGGATCAACATAATAAAAAATATAAAATATATATATCTATTATTTATGTAATTATTAAAAATTTTAAATTAGGTTATCCCATAAAACTACTTAGTATGCATTTTATGGGGTATGCGATAATGTCGCTCGTGTGTACGATGTAAAATATTTTTTATTCTCTTTTTACATGGGTGGTAGTAAGGTTGTATTGGATTAATTTTAATGAAATATTTGAAATGATTATTATTATATAAATTCTATTTGATATCTATTTTTGTGTATTTCCATTTTTCAAGAGAAATGGAATCAATGTACATCCGTATGTATGTCTTACAATCTATTTGAATGGCGTAATCAATTTTCAATATCTGGAATTTATATATTACAATAGATTAATATTTAATGAATATATATGATTTTTATTTAATATATAAAATTATATTTATTATTTAAACATGATCAAATTAACAGGACTGCAATTTCCATTTTAAAACATAGATGAAAGATAAAGCACTCCTCGACTGAAATATTGATTTTATTAAAAATTTATTGATAAAAATGATTTTAAAGGAGTATAAGAGAGTTCTTAATGGAATGAGATATATGAATATTGTTCTAAAATATATGTAAAATTATCATATATTTATTACACATGTTTTTTAGACACATATGAAGGAATAGTTTCCATGGGTAAGTGTTGTTGTTTCACTTTTACATTTGTGATTCTAATGCTATATTCACTGATTATTCCTTTCTGTAGTGTATATCATTACCATTTTAATAATTTATATAATGAATTTATTTAAATTTATTATTTTTATATTTTCATTTGAAATTATTTATTTCATCCCGAATATTATTCAAAAGTTAACCATATGGTATTGGTTTATTTCATAATATTATTATTATTCTGGATTAATTTTTTATGTCACCATTGGAGGAATTATTTTTTATTTATACAATAAATGAAATTTATTTTCTTATCCTTTATTTATTCAGGAAATTATAGTTAAATGTTAACATTTCCTAATAGTTGATACTTAAATGAATTATTAGATGTTGTAAATAAATTGATACTTCATTTCTCTCTCCCTTTGAAAATATTTTTTCATCCAAAACAACGTTTTCATAAAAATATCTTCAAAAATGTTTTCAAAATTTCACAAAATGATTTATTAAAGAAATTTTTACCATTTTTTTGATTTTTTAAAATCTATTATGAAATTAATATTCATTTCATTTTCATAAAAATTATAGTTTGGTATTTATAAAAAATGTGAAAGGAATATTTGTTTTAACATATATGACATAAATAGAATTTTATGCCTTCAAGACCACTAAATTTTTGGGAAATACATTAAAATTTTGAAAACATATATTTTTAATAAATTTATTATAAAAAACATTTTCTTATTTTTTAAAATAATATCACATTGAGAAGGTTCATTTCCTGAATAATATATTTAATTACATTATTATTGTATTTAAATTCATAAATAACTTCACACCTTTGTTAAACTTATGATACAATGGGGATAGTATGTATTAATATCACTAATTTTCATTATTTTGATGGTATATGTTTAGTTTTATTGAGGAAGTTAAATTTCATTTCTAATTACATTATTATTCTTGATATGTTATGATAATGTTTATTTCATCAAAGTATGTGTTAAAATTTTGTATGTTAGATTTTAAATTTGAATGTTTATTTTGATTTTGTTTCACCTCATTCATATGTGGAATGTGAGAACACCGACCTTCTTTTCAGGTATGTTGTTCCTTTTCTGGTCATTTTTGAGAAAATGGGGAAATCCTGGAAATTTTTAGAGTACACGCTGTGTACTTCGACACCACACAAGGCCATGTGCTGGCCGTGTCCGGGCCACATACACAGTCATGTGGGGTGACGTGGTGGCTGCTTAAAGAAAAATATGAAAAACCAAAGTACATGTCATGTATTATAAAAGTAAATGTTGTGTACTTTTATTTTTATTTCATTAATTAGACCGGGGTCACGTCATAACCCTTTTTTCATCTTCTTCTCCACCTAATTCCTCACAGGGAATCTGAGGAGGCTGAATCTTCTCCGAGCCACCAATCCATCACCAATTCTCTGAATTTAACACCGTTGGTTGGAATAGAATCACAGTGGTTAGTTCATGGTTCTTCTTGAGCCACGTTTACTATATCTTCCTCCCGTGTGAGTTATCTGAGGTTGAATGATTAAGACATTTTTGAATATCTAATACATTCTAGGCCGATTCACAGGCTGAGGATCATGTATATCAATCTACAAGGATCAAGGTAGGTGGTTTGATTCCCTACTTTGAATTTCCTTGAGTTTTTGTGCAAAAGTGTCGGATATCCATGTATCGGGTATCTCGGGTTAGGGTTTGAACCAGTTTTATTAATCTTCCTTAGATTGCTTGTGTGCTTGAGGCTATTAGATGAATAATGTTTTTGTTCTAGCATGTTCAAGGATCACCCCACGGGTGTTTTCCTTCATTTTGGTTGTTTACCGCTATTTGCCTTAGGTTTCCTATGAGGCAAACCTTATTGCATTAATTATTTTCCTTGGTAAGAATGATTTCTTGTGTTGTCTGCAATTTAAGGTATTTTGTTGCATTGTATCTATTAGATGTGTGGTTGCTGAATATACTTAGGGTTCCTATGAATTGTTTACGTAAAATTTCTTTTACTCAGGGTTGCAGGAACTAGGTGTAGTTATATCATAGGGAGAATTGTTGTTAAGTGCTTCCTCAGAGGGTCTGTTTAATTACTACCATTACAAGACCATAAGGGGGATCGAATTTGTGCTCTCTCAGAGGGTCTGAAAAATTTTTAATCGATACTAAAGGGGGAATTAGACATAAGTGATTCCTCATAGATTCCATAGTATCACTGCAAGACCATATGAGGAATTGATATTGAGTGCTTCCTCAGAGTGTCTTTGCCTTTGTTCGAATGCTTGACCATAAGGGCCTGCCCACGTGAGCCACCCAGAGGGTCAGTGTAATAAATATTGTTGGTTGGTTGTGATGAGTCCACCAAGCCAAATAACAAGCTAGGGTTTATACTGCTTGTAGTTTAGGTAGTCGGTTGATATACCTGTTGTGTTACTTGTTATGCCTTTAGGCTATAGAGATCTTGCTAGATTCTTTGGTTGATGATTAAATGATTGAATTAAATTAATTAATAAATGTGAATGGAGAATTGTAGGATTCTTTACATTAGTGTTCCCTGTTTCTCTACTGCATTTATTTCTATTAATTATTAAATGTTGCTCACTGACATAAGGGCATAGATATTTTGGTGGTTGCCTACTAGGATTAGTCTCACACCCTGTTTGGGTCCTGCTTTTCGGCCCAAACAGGTTATATGTTTTCATTTTTGGATAGGGATTGTGTCCCTTCTACCTTAGGTGCTTGATTTCTGGTTAGAGCTGGAGAGCATGGGACTGAGCTTAGGCTTGCAATGCTGCTAGAGTTTAATGTTTACTTTTTCCACTTAGATTTTAGTTGGGTTTTAGCATGTTGTTTTGCTTACTACTTTCTATAGAAACATATGTCATGCCGCACCATTGTTATAGTATACATCACTTCCATTGATTAGTTTAGTTGTCGTGTGTCTTTTAATGCTTCCGCTATTGTTTATTATTTCCTTTCGATGCATACTTTACCAAAAGAGGGCATAGTTTCTCCACCAACTCATCATGGCCCTCGCTGCTATTCGGCAGCCTATGGCATTTGGGGAAACACGCTTGAGGTCATGTGGAAAACCGGGTATGGGACACCATTTGAGTGGCTTCAGATTCGGGTCGTTACAAAGTGGTATTAGTGGCGTTTTCCTTCCCTTCTCCTTTTCATTACTGATTGGCGACAATAGGTAGAGATAAGAAGAGATGGTTAGTTGGTACTTAACTGTGCCTAGGAGTAATTACCCCATGTACATGGAAAAGCTATATTACCTCATAATTACAATTTTTTGTTTTTTGAAGTGTTACAGATGATATATTTCACTGTTGGGTGATGCACATGTTTTGTGCTATTACAGTTTATATGATTGTGGTTCTATTTTTTTGCAACCGGATTAGATGAGGGTATTCCATCTCATGCATCATATAGGAAGTGGTTAGAAAATCAAATGTCATGCATTTTACCATGACATATTGGGTGCATTCGAAATAGAATGCTTTTGTGATAGATGTCGTGATAGATTCTGAATGATGTAGTGATAGTTGTTGTGATAGAAATTCTACTGTGTTGATAGGGTGTTGTTTATTTTACAGCTTATTTAGCATGGACGCCAAGCTTTGGTCTTATAGGTTTTATTGGCAGTCGAGGATCGTAATTTTGAAGATCATGGGATTATCATACTGTTTACTTGTTATATGAATTATTATGATCTGAAGCTTTTATTCGTTGGGAGTATGGGCCCCCACAGATCGAAGTTGACACATAGATGCTGGTTTTCAATGTTTTTCATTTCTTTTCATGAGTTTTGTATGCCTACTGCCCATAAACCCAGATAACACAGTGTGTGGCCTTATGAACACACGACATGTGTTCTTCTGTTTGGTAAGAACTACTTTTTAAAGTTACACACGATGTACTTTGAAGTACACATTGTGTACTCATCTTCTGTGTGATCCAGTCGTGTAGTTGAATAAATGAGGTGGAAAATATCAGGAACAACACAGTGTGTACCATGTTTACACACTATGTAGTAATGGTCTGTATGACCCAGCCATGTAGATGAATACATGGGTTGTAAAATCATAGAGACAACACGCCGTGTACGTTGTTGACACGCCGTGTAGTTGTGGAAAATGTACCAGTCCGTGTGACTAATGTCACAGACAGGGGAAAACCTTAAGGACAATCCATTTCGTGGATAGACACGTTATGTAGTCTTCAGCTAGGACAGTATGTGTGACTTTGTCTGGTAAAAGTAATAGGGCAGGAGGAAAACAGACGGTACTCGCCGTGTATATTAAAAGAACACGATGGGTAGTTGGGGTTTACACAACCAGGTTGGCCGGTGAACACACCCATGTAAAATCATACTAGAACACAGCATGTGTGGGAACTATATTCCGAGTAACTATGTTTTTTTAGTTTTAAAAGTTTTCCTCTTCTGTTTCGTTTTCCCTCCTTTGAATTTTCAACTATGCTCATTATTAATAAAGGTGTGATTTTGACCTTGTAGAGTCATGCCACAAAGTCTTCCTCCCATTGCATGTAAGAACCTGGGTTTTTAAAACAGGTCAAATCCCGCCCCTGTTTGAACTTTCTGACTGGTTTTTGAGAAGTCTGGAAAATCTTGGCAGCTTCTGGAAATTTTCAGACTACACGCCGTGTACTTTAAGTACAGACTGTGTATGTGCTAACCGAGTTACCGGCCATGTTCTCACTGAGTACAGGCGGTGTGATGACTGTGTAGAATATTCTTACTACACGGCGTGTATTTATAGACACGATGTGTACCCTTACCCATGTGAGGCCAAGTACATGCCATGTGGTTCCTAGGTGTAAAATTCCATCTAAACGGCATGTAGTCTTTCTTTACATGTCGTGTAACTTCGTTCCATGTAATGGTTGATCCCTAGTCATGTGTTGACCATGTACACGGTCCATGCTATGTGACATACTCTGCTAAAGTTAGAGTATGGAAAATTCATCAACATGGTGTGTAGTATTAAAATACACGTCATGTACATTTTTTTATTTTCTCATCTTAGACGTCGTCGCATATTATTTCCAGAACTATATTCTTCTTCCCAGTTGGACGAACTGTTTGTCCGAGAACCCCCAAAAAAAAGAAACCCTCCCAGAATCGTCATACGTTGTCCGTTCTTCGATCCATCGTTGGCAGTGGGACCGCATCTGGAAGGCTAACCCCACGCACCCTTCTTCATCCTTGATCCCTCACCTGTTCCTTCGCAGAATCCATCTGAACAGAATTTCTGGGATTTGACAGAAACCCAGATCTACCATGATTTAGACCGAATCAAATACTGGTATCAAAGGAGTGTCATCGTACAAGTACGAGGTGGGTGGTGCATACCTTCATTCGTGTTTTCGTAGACAATTGGGGGTTGCGACCTTCAGGTACGACGTTGGGTATTGAGAGAAACCCTATTTAATTGTTTTTATTTAATTTTCTACATTTTGGGATGCCTCTATGTATTCCCTGACCCTGTTGTGATTGAGCGAGGCTGGTTTAGAAGTCATCGCACATTTGGGGCAATTCGGTCAGGGGTGCTGAAATGCGTATGAATTGGACCATTATTCAAACTACTATCCATCCAACATTAACTTTTTATTATTTCAAGGTGGGAAAATCCCTACACAGAACAAACCTAAGGAGGTCTAAAGTATTGGAGACCCAATGCATCTGCCCTAACAAAGTTACCACATGCATGTGGAAGAGACCCCAGCCTGGAAAACAAAAAATTACGATCACCATTAGTAATTCCTGAGGCGAGGAAGTCAGCCACCATGTTCCCCTCGCGCCATGTGTGACTAATAATCACCTGTGGATCCAATAGACGTTTGCACTTACGAATAATGTAGACAATGGTCCAAGGGATTTGGAACTTCCCCTGCAGCGATCCATGGAGGATAGCCGAATCGGTCTCGATCGATTCTAACTTAATGTTGTGCGAGTGACAAAGCTCAATACCTTTCAGCATCGCAAAAGCTTCCGCCCTGAGGGAGTCTCCCGCTCCAAAGCCATCACTGAAGGCCAGAATCACTGCCCCTTGGGGATCACGAACCACTCCCCCACCCCTCATAAAACCAGACACACATGACCCGTCCACATTCAGTTTCAACCCACTGCTTGGAGGATTCCATTTCACCCATCTGCCTCGCCTATTAGCATCCTGTAAGGTGCGAACAGCAGAGTTACCTGCCATGAAAACTCGCAGTGTAGGAATATTCATCCATCCTTTGATTAACGGAATCAATTCAACCACGATGCACCTGGTTCTAACCATCATGGCCAGGCGCGAGCAGGACGTGTCCCCGTGGCGTCTTTGGTTTCGTGTATTCCATATGCTCCAACAGCCCGCAACAAGAAGCACTGCCCGCGCCTTTTTCTCTGAAGCGCTATCTTCAGAACCCAAGAACCAAAGATGCAGAAACGTGGCAAGTGTGACTGCCCGACTTCCCCACCCGAAAGCATCGCCCAGATAGCTCCAGACTGTAGTCGCCCAGTCACTGGCAAAGAAAAGATGATCGACCGACTCCTCCTTGGAAGCAATACAACAAAGACATTTAGATGTCAAAGAGATCCCTTTGTTCCTCACCTGTTCGTCGGTTGGGAGAGCATTGTTCCGAAGACGCCAAAAAAGAAAGTTGTATTTCACCGGAAGATCGCCGCACCAAACCGTTCCACTCCATCGGTCGGGGATGCCATGGGCGGAAGACACCGAGCGGTACCCCTTAGCAGAGAAGGCACCCGAAGCCGACCCCGTAAAGATGAGCTTGTCCGGTTCCTCGTTCAAGATGATGTCGTCAAACACCTTCAGCTGGTCGGGTGTGAGGATGGCCTGAATAAATGGCCTGAAATTGCTTGCCTGAGAAAATGAGATCGTCGGGGCCGGACAGCCTGGGAACCCCAGCGGTGAGCCAACCCAGTTCTCCTTCCAGAAATTAATTTGCCCACAACCCACCAGCCACCTGGAATTCATGCGGAGCACTGGTAAATGTTTAGAAATCATGAGCCAGAGTCGGGAGGAAGTCCCTCTGCCACTGTCCATCTGTTTTCCATAGCGATTATTGATAAATCTTGCCCACATCGATTTGTTTTCCAGAAAATCCCACGCATGTTTATCTTGCATGCCCAACATTTCTCCTTTGACACTTCGAATATTAATACCACCATCAGAAATCTCCCTAGCCATCCTGTCCCATGAAGTCCAGTGAAGTCTGCCTTCATTGTGTGAGTCCCATATGAAGCCTGTCAGCACCTTTTCAATATTGTTCAGCACTGCCTTTGGAGCGTTAAGCACTGAAAGCACGTGCATGGGGATCGAGGACAAGACACAATTAACCAACATGATGTGCCCCCCAAAAGACAAGAATCGATTCTTCCAATTTGTAAAACGGGTTGTAATTTTCCCAACTAGCCCATCAAAGTGGTGAATCCGAACCCTTCCTGGCGCAATAGGAGCTCCTAAATATTCCATAGGAAAGGACTTTTTCTGCATACCCAGCGCATCTGTAATCTTTTTCCCCCTATTGTCTGAACACCATTTCGAGATAAACACGCTACATTTCTCTCTATTGATGGTCTGGCCACTCCACTTGCAATAAGTTTCCATTACCCTGTTAAATTCTCTAATGGTGCGCCTGTTACCATTCAAGAAAAATAGCATGTCATCAGCAAAAAAGATATGTGAGATACCGTTAGTATTGGATCTACCACGGTAAGGACGGAGGCTTCCACTAAGAGCTTTCCCCTCGATATATCTGCTAAGGACGTCCTGCACCAAACTGAAGAGGCTGGGAGAGAGGGGATCTCCCTGTCGCAGTCCACGGTTGGGCTTGAAAACCCCACACTGCTTTCCCATGAAAGAAATAGCCAACCAGGGAGAGCTGAAAATTATAAACAGTAAGTCCACAACCCCTCTGGAAAAGCCCATAATCCCCAACACTTTAATGATAAAGCTCCATTCCATTTTATCGTAGGCTTTGTGCATATCCACTTTAATCACCACATTGGATCCAGGCGACTTGATGTTGATATCCCCCACCAATTCATGTACCATGGCAATGGCCGATTGAGTAGATCTCCCTTTGATAAAACCTTGTTGATTTTCAGAGACCCATTGGGGAAGATGAACCGGTAGCCTTCTGTTGAGAATGCTTGCCAGGATCTTGAACGGGAAGTTACACATACTAATTGGTCTATATTGATTGAGCGAAGAAGGGTCTTTCACTTTTGGAATGAGAATAAGTTTCGACGCGCAAGCCACCCTAGGTAGGTATCCCCCTCTAAAAAAGTCCTGGATGGCCTCAACGACCTCCCCTTTAACCAACTCCGAAAAACTGATGTAGAAGGATCCTGGAAAGCCATCCGGCCCCGGGGCACTTTCAGCATTAAGGGCCTTAACTGCCTCCCAAATCTCATCAACATCCGGCGATTTTTCCAAAGCCAGATTCACCTCACTTGACACCACCCTGGATAAGAAGCTAAACAAGTCGGATTGTTCAGACGGATAGCCTTCCTGCATAGATGGGTTAGGATCAGCCAGCAACATTTTGAAATAATCAAAGGCCATACCTCCCACGACCTCAATATCTTGGGTAAAAGACCCATCACCCATTCGGATATTGGGAATAGTTGTACGCCTCCTTTCTTTGATGCAGGCTTGAAAAAAGGCCGTGTTTCTATCCCCCTCTCTAAGCCAAGTAGCTCGGGATTTCTCTCGGACAGCTCTTTCTTGCTCCAAGAGTATGACAGCGAGGAGGTTTTTCTTTTCAACAAGAATGCCAAAGTTGTCCTCATCCCATGAAACCTCCAGCCTTCTCTCAAGCTGCTCAATTTCGTCTTTAATCTCTTCTAAATTGGTCGAAAAATTGAGTCTGGTGATGAACCAATGCTGCAAGTCTTCCTTGAGCCTTCGTAATTTACTGTGCAAACCCATCCAACGCCTATCCTGCATGGGCTTCGCCCAAGACGAAAGCACCACTGAGCAGAAACTGCTGTCTGATTTCCATTGATTGGAATAGAAAAACCGCCGGTTGTTCACCGAACCTTGCTCCAGCTTGATGAGAAGGGGAGCATGGTCTGATAAAGCTCGCACAAGGTGTTCCACCCTTGCATTCGGAAAAGAGGAGATTGCTTGAAGATTAGCAAAACACCGATCCAATCTGCACCAAGTGCGGCGATGCCCCCTTTGATTGTTGCACCACGTAAATTTACTTCCCACAAAACCCAAATCAAGTAAACCGTTGCGGGAGGCACAGGACGCAAAGGCTTGCTGGTCACTAATGGGGACCCTACCACCTCCTTTCTTCTCCAACGGATCCATAATGACATTGAAATCCCCCCCCCCACAAACCATGCTGAATTCCCTTGATCAAATTTGTCCAAACTCTGCCACAACGCTTCCCTCTCCCTGGCCTCACACTTAGCATAGACAAAGGAGAAAAGACACCCCTGTTGCCCCTCAGTGATTTTCACAGAAAGATGCTGGTTAGAAACTTCCAACACGTCCACTGAAACATTACCTCTCCAGAAGACCCAAATATGCTAGTTAACTGGATCGCCGTGAATATAACCCCGCATGCCAACCCTTGCAGTGTAGCTGGAAATTTTTGAACAATGATGTTTATGTTCAAGAATCACAACTACGGACGCCTTTGTACGTCGAACTTCAGAAACCAGAAAATCCGACTTAGCCCGTGCCCCCAGGCCCCGGGCGTTCCAAATAATGAGTGATATCATTGATTCCAAGGTCGCCTGGACTTGTCCCCAGACGACATCTGGCCTTTAGAATTGCTTGAGGGAGGAGTCTGATAAAGCTTGGCACGAGCTCGGGTACACACACCACTGACCGGGGAGGACAGCATGACTTCCCCCGGAGAGAAATTCTTCGGGACCTGTAAAAGGACATTGAAACAGTTTGAAGTAGGAAGCAAGGAGCTAACCAGGGTATACGATTCTGGAGGGAGAGACCCCATCTTCCCATCCGAACAAACCGGACTCCTCACGTCGCAACCATTGAGAAACTCTCTCGGACATTCTTGAGACTGTGACCCCATCCCATGGAAACCAGCCTCTGGAGTCTCTTCGCATCGCGTCCCAATGCCCAGGACAGAGGAATGTTGCCCAGATGGGGCAATGTGCGGCCCCTCCAGCAGAAAAACAGGCGTTCTGGCCAACGGATCACACCCCGCAAACACCCTCCACAAGCTCCCGAAGAAGGAACATGGCGAAGTTCTTCGAACAAGAAAAGAAGCACAAAAACCCGAAGGCATCCGGAGGAGAGTCCCAACCAGTTCTCGAGGATGAGGAAGGCTAAAACCCGCACCATGTTGACGTGAAGGAAGCAGTTCCATGCACGGAGAGTCATCCACACCAGAGGAGACCGTAAGCATGTCGGCCCCATCCCCCTCTTCCTGAACAACCGAAGACGCGAAAGAAGTCTCCGCATCACCCACGACAGGCATGGTCTGGTCATAAACCACGGGAGAAAAAGACTTCAAAACACCAGTAGAGCACCGGGACTCCGAATGACCGTTAACCGTGCCCTTCGAACGTCGTCTATGGCAGGCGGAAGACGAATGCCCCTGAAGCTGACATCCCGAGCAGAAGAACGGAACTGAAGGATAAACTAGAGGCTGCGACCAGTCTGACATTCCTTCCACTCTGAGGGCGATCCTTTCTGGCAGAGGGGAAGCTAGATCCAGGTCAACGCAGATTCGTGCCATCGCTGCATCCTCGAGGCGGGTGGTCCTCGCATCAGCGCAAAGAAAGACACCAATCGAGTCTCCGATCCCGCGCAGAAGATGCGGATTTCGAAACGGCAGGGGTAGACCGGGTAGCGAGATCCTGACCGCTGCCCTTGAAGAATCCCTTCCATACTGAGAAGCCATCGACCACCGGCACAGATGGAAACGCCAACGCCCGAAAGCCCGGGGGTAAGAACTCCAAGCCTTGATGAAGTCCTCGACGGATTCCTAAACAATGCAGTAACTACTCCGGTTCAGGACCGAGATCTTGGCCGGAAAAGATAAGTTCCACGAATTCACAAAGGGTTTGAACAGATGCAAAGGAGGCATGTCTCTTCCGAATCTTGCAACCAGCGTCCATTTGAGGAAATCCGAAGCTTCCCGAAAAGTCGCCGCCGAGACCGAGAAAACCAGAGAACCATCTTCCCGGAAATACGAAGCTTTAAGTGCGGGGGAAGAGGATCCCCCAGGCTCGGAGGCAGGACGGGGGCGGCAAATAACATCTTTGAATGAAGGCGGTAGTCCCGGATCTGGCCGTGAAGTTGAGGCATCCAGCGAGCCCTCAATGCAGAATGCCGGCGGCGTCAACGCAATAGCAGGACGAAGCCCCGACGACCCCGATGCGGCGGAAACCGGAATCTCAGAGGTAACGGCCGAGAAATTTTGAAACGCCAGCGGCGCGTGAAGCGCGTTCTTTCCCGTCTTCCCGCTCATCCTTCCCTACTATGTTTAGACTAATTATTGAATATCTTGAGTTAAACTATTCAGT
This sequence comes from Viscum album, assembly GCA_963277665.1. Lineage (NCBI taxonomy): Eukaryota > Viridiplantae > Streptophyta > Magnoliopsida > Santalales > Viscaceae > Viscum > Viscum album. The sequence goes on from CAUJRU010001615.1 coordinate 17,731, forward strand.
TTAATTTTAAAATTATGAATGAGTTTGGTGCTGCTATGAGACAGCACAAGTTAGTTAAATTTAACTGCTTAGTGATTTTCTGTTTAAGGTGAAGCTTTGAGTATATTTATGCAATGTGTGATATTGATATTTTTGAACTATTGAGTTGTGTTAGGCGTGGCCCGTATAAATTTTTGGGTGATGGGAATCACAGGTTGGGGATTTTATGGGTTTACATTGGGTGGTTTCTACCACAAGATTGGGCTTCATGGACATCGACTTGAGGTAGTTAGACTATCAGGTTGGTCTTGGCCTAGTTTACTTTGATGGTGAGGCCATCAGACTTGAGTGATAGGTGAGTAGGGGAACAAGGTATCAGATTTGTTGTGGCTTTGGGATATACTGAGGTTATTACCTCTCATAGGGTACTTTTGATTAGTGTTCACACAGATAGACACCGAGATGAGGTGGTACGACCACTCGCTGGGTAGAGGCCCCCGGTAAATGCATTTATGTATTTTTGGTTTGGGGGTGCATGCCATAAGAAGCCACGTGTAATGTGAGAAGCCTTCGGGAGACAAAATTGAGGTAGTCAGGTTGGGGGCAGAGGATCACCGTGTTTTGAGGGAAGACATTGATGTCCCTCTTGTTATTATTTGCGGACAGGTATCACTATTTCCCAGATATTGTTCCATGGGCAAGTTGAGCTTCTGAGATGGGTTACGATCATTGGGCATGCCTTCAGGATGTCGGTACTTGAGACACATGGTGTCAGGTGGCATGAGGTGTTGTGCTACAGACCAGAGATTCTGGCGCTGGCCGAATCAGGTGACACTTCCTGATGGAAGTTGAGTACCAGTGAAGTTCATGTTTACTTTTGGGCATTGTACTGTTTACTGCTTTCCTTATATGATCATGTCTGCCTAAACACTTATATTAGGTATGCACCCTTGGTGGTATCCTACTGAGACTTGTCTCACACCCTAGATGGGCCCTTCGGGATGCGTGTAGACATTATGAAATTGCATGCAGGTAAAGGGTCTACCTCAGAAGATGGACTTTAGTGCGGTTGGCATGGAGACTGGTATGGACCTTGAGTTCGTGCCTTGATGGAGTTGCCTTTTTTAGTTTTCTTTCTTATTATCTGCACTCTTACCTTGTTTTGTAGAAACTGTTGGATAGCCATTGGCGCGATTATATATTGAGTTGTATGACTTTTTTTTGATCCATGCCTTGTTTGTTTACAGTAGTAGTTGCTTTTGATTGCTGGCATGTTGTTCTGTTTACTTTCTACTAGTGTTGTTTCTATATTGCTTCCACTGGTTTATTGATATTACTATGCTTCTGCTATGCGGGTCTGGTTTGAGTCTGTTGAGTCATTTATTACTACTGAATATTTTAGCTTCATACTCGGACCAGTACCATTTTATTCCTCCTAGAGTGTATATCCTACCCACTATACCTATTCAGACCCTCGCTGCTATTCGGAAACCTTTGTCATTCTGGGGAGCTGCTCCTAAGGTAGTAACACCCGACCCGTTCAGCACTATTCAGGTGGCTGGCTGGGTCCGGGTCATTACAATGTGGTATCAGAGGGGTTTGTGACAAGGATTTAGTTGTAGTGTTTTCTGGCTACAAATGGGTTTGATACTTCTATTTTTATTTCTGTTGGTCTTACTATTTGGGATATGGTTGACTGGAGATAAGTTGTTGTTGGAACTATATTTTGAACTCGTACTTGGGTTCCTGTAGCCCCATGTACGAGTTATGGATTGATTTGTCGGGGGTCAGAATTTCTATTTGTTTTTTCACAGATTATGGTTTATATGATTTCCTCCTCGGTGGCCCACTTGTTGTGGGATGTTATTTTTTATGATATGAAAACCTTGTCCAGTAGGTCATGACATGTTTAATAGGCTTTTGATAGGCACAATTTAGGGTATTTCAATTTCATAACTGCACGTATGCCTTGTGAAGTGATAATACCATGTGAATAAAATCAATTTCCATGATATATATGCTCTTAATGTGAATTGGTGAAACTCTTAATAGAATTTCTTGTTTATTGCAATGTGTATGCCATGATTTGTATTTGGTACAATTGTGTGTGCAGGATATTTGGGTCTGGATCTTATGAGAGCGGGAATGTACTATGGGTGAGGCAGTGTAACTATCAAGATTGGGCAACTCGGTCGTCAGGTTTGAGGCAATGTTGGTTGTCAAGACGGGCATGGCCCAATATAACGACCCATACTTTACATACATTGTTAATACTTCAAAATTGAAGCACACTTATTACAACATATGAAAAAACCACAAAGGACCGTATAGGTATAGTGTCTTTAGAAACTGGGAAACATAAACAACTGGTTCATAAATCTTCTACAGTGTCTCCCATTTATTTCATCATATCTAGGGTCCCTTTTAGCATATTCTACTTAATATTCATCTTCCTGACCTGAGGAAACGAAAACATAAAAGGGTGAACTCAAATGCTCAGCAAGGGAAAATAAAGGAAATAAAAAACATATCATATCTTTTTGAAAATAATAACCTGCAAAAGAGATCATAATATCTTAACATGGAACAAATCATAGAAGTGAAAATGAGATCCCCATAATCATAACATGAAACTTGAAACTTTGTGGCATGCACACATAATCATGGAAAATCATTTCTTGTTAGTCATGACTCATTGCCAAGACTATCTTAGTGGACAAAGTCCCTTTCTGAACCGAGTCACCCTCGTTCCAGTCCGGTTTCCCTGAACTGGTATAACCTACCTTTCCAGCCATTTCTATCTCATGAGATATAAAATCTTTACCCAATGCATTGGAGGAAGATATAGGTCACACCCATCTTATAATGAATCCTTTATTATGTGTGCCACATAATCATAAACCATACATAATAGCGCAACCCATGTTATAAAAATGGGATTATTAAACAACATGACATCATAAAACAATTCATATAAGATAAAGGAATTCATAAAAATATTTCCATCACAACATAATCAAACAAATGTAATAATAGGGATAAAAACAGAACCCTTTTATTATCTTAGATGGAAAATAATTTTGATAAAATACTTGAACTCCATTCTTGAGGAAAATATCATTTCTACATCAAAAACATTTTTCCTTTCATAACATGTCATACGACTTTAAAATAAAATAAGTTTATTAAAAATAAATTTTAAAACTTGTAAAGGAAGTTTCTTAAAAATCCATTCATGCTGTATAAGTTAAAAAAAATATTCTTCGTACTTTTGTCGGAAAAGTCAAAAAGTACCTCGTACGAAAAACGACAAAAGATTCCTTTCATACATTTTACTAAAAACTCACGGAAGGGTAAAAATGGATTTAAACAATTGTAGTTGATGGAAATAATATTATATATTGATGAAACATGGATGTGGATGATAAAATACACCCCAGTAAATACTTACGAATAAACAATCTCGGATAAAAATGAGATTGTGATATTTCCCTTACCTTAGGTACGATTTTCTTTGTACGTGTCCGAAGCTCTTGTATAATGGTTTAAATAATGTTATTGACTTATTCCAGAATCACACATATTTATATGATATCATATATGGTCATATTCTTAGCTTCTTGTTAGTAATATTTCATTGTTACTTGTTACTCGGGTCTTTAATGCCTTTTGTTCTTATGCGTGTTTTGCCGAATAAATTCTTATTCTTCTTTTAAGGTTATAGATACCTTATATCCAGAATGGTTTTAGTGTAACATATATCATATTTATTCATTCAACTCATTTATATAATTACTATGTAATGATGATCATGTAGAACGAGTCGCATCACATCGTGGAGACGGTATTCCGTACGTACGCACGAGTGATGATATCATTTCTATGATCGTGGAATTGTATTGGAGTATATATATATTATTTCAGTATCAATATTACTTTATAATAATCATAAATAGTTACTCATTACACCATTATAACTATCCTTGTAAGGTGGTGGTGGAAAATAGATTACACCACGGCGTGGAGACGGTATTCCGTACGTACGCACGCGTGGTGATTTCATTTTTCCGTAGGATGGATAGAAGGTGAATTAGGGTTGTTTCATATTTATAATAACATATCAGTATGTAAGTAATAGTGATGATATTACTTTATCATGAAACAACTAAAGAAGAAGAAGTTGAAGAAGAAAGAAATTGAAAAGATCGGTAATGGATATTACCTCTTCTTTGGAACGCCTCTTTGAATCCTCCACTTAGGGAACTAAGATTGGTCTTTGAAGAAGACCAGGACCTCTAGGATTATTCTAGGGAAGTGGAGAGGAGAAAATGGCAGGGGTTGGCCGAGCTTGAGTGCTCAAATTGGTGTGAGGAGGAGGGGGAGGAGGTTCCCTTTTATAAGGGAGGAGAGGGGCACCTTAGGAATATCCAAAAATATTATTTTATATTAAAGTCAAAATCGGTTTATAATGGTTCCAAATGGTCTTATTTAGAAGCTAAAGTGGGGATGGGTCGAAATCCTATCAACCAATAGGATTTAGACAAGTTTAGGGTATTATTTTAACCTTATCAATTAGATTTAACTCTAAGTTAAATAATTTAACTTTTACAATGTCTTTTTGTTTTGTTTCACTATATGGTTAATACACTTACTATAACATGCCAAAAGAATCCCAAATTGTTTATTATTATTATATATATCCTTATCTAAGTCATTTGGCCGAACCTTAGATTTTTAGGAATAAAATAACAATTAATAATATAATATTTTATTTAAAAACTATTTTGTGTCAATTTTGACACTATTTGATATATGATTTTTGTGAAAGTCATAAAAGAATTATATGTTCGAACCATGTTGATTAAATCAACACTAATATATCATATAACCTATACAATTATTGTAATTCATAAAAAGTCTCAAATTACATTTATTGTGGTGTTTATAACATCAATTATGTCAACATGTCATTAATAAGATAATTACTGCATCATCATTGTGTCATAAATAAATTAAATTATTTAATGTCTAAAAATTACAAATAAAATACCATTATGTAGGAAATCTTTTTATCTTTCTGATGAATAATTATAGTCGAATTTATCTTATGTATAACCCCATATTAAAAATTATTTACTTATTAAACATTGATTTTAACTATTTTAACCCTTCTTTAAATAAATTAATAATAAATGTCCTAATCTAACCCAAGTGGGCCTAAATGGTCATATTTTATTCCTAAGTTTGTTTTTGGTCGAATTAAACTTATCCAATAGAATTAGGACATGTGTTAGGGTAATAGTAATATCATATTTACCCTTAGTTACCCTATTTACTATTAACCGCGGGAAAAAAAAGTAAAAAGTTACTATTCACCAAAAAATTATTTTTATCTCATTGAACCACATTTTACTTACTGATATCAACCGTGTCTGTCGGATTTTCGAAATTCCATTCACAGAAGCGGTAAAATTATGTTTTATGCAAAATTCAGTTTTTAACCTACCACTTAGTGGTTTCACTATTCATCAAAAATTGAAAGTTTTCAGAAAAATACCAAAATTTTACCCTAGGCTAATTTCGGTATTCTGAATCCAAAAATGAAGTCCATTTTGAAAAATAAAATTTATAAAATTTCCAAAAGTGGTTATTACTATTCATCACGGCTAGTTTTAATAATATTTTAATAGCATATCGTTGTTTAGTGAAACTCGGTATTGCATACGACGCAAGCTATCGAGGAAGGTCGTGATTGCATGTAAAGTAAGCCAAGCAAGTGTGTAGTGAAATATTCCATTGAACAAAAAATTACTCATAAAAATCTCGGGTGTTACATTCTACCCCCCTTAAAAAGAATTTCACCCTCGAAATTCGTCACTTTGTAACAAACAGATGAGGATACTTCTCCCTCATCATATCCTCAAGCTCCCATGTAGCTTCTTCTAATTGGCGGTCCCTCCATAAAACATTCACCAATCGAGTGGTCTTGTTTCGTAGGACTTTTTCGCTACGATTCAGAATCTCTATCGGCTGTTCTTCATAAGAAAGATCTTTCTCCAGTGGTACAACTTCTGAGCTGAGTACATGTGAAGGATCAGGTATGTACTTTCTCAGGAGAGATACATGGAACACATCATGAACTTGAGAGAGATTCGGTGGAAGCGCCAAACGGTAAGCTACCTTTCCAACACGATCCAGTATTTCGAAAGGACCGACATATCTAGGGCTCAACATCCCCTTCTTTCCAAATCTCATAACCCTCTTCTAGGGAGATATTCGTAAGAACACTTTATCACCCACTTCAAACTCTAGGTCTTTTCTTCGGTTGTCGGCATAACTTTTCTGTCGACTCTGAGCTGCTCTTATGTGTTGTTGAATAGATCTGACCTTTTCTACCATTTCATCAACGAGATCAGGTCCTAATAGCTTTCTTTCCCCAACTTCATCCCAGCAAGTTGGAGTCCTGCATTTCTTTCCATAGAGAGCTTCATAAAGAGCCATCTGAATACTAGAGTGAAAGCTATTATTATAAGAAAATTCCACCAAAGGTAGGTGTTGATCCCAACCTCCTTTGAAATCCATAGAGCAAGCTCTCAACATATCTTCAAGGGTTTGATTTGTTCTCTCAGACTGACCGTCTGTCTGGGGATGATAAGCAGTGCTGAAACTCAACTCTGTATCCAGAGTATGCTGAAGACTTCGCCAGAACTTCGAGGTAAATCTCGGATCCCAATCAGATATAATAGAAAGTGGTACTCCATGAAATCTTACCACTTCTTTTACATATATCCTGGAAAGCTGATCTAGAGAGAAATCCTCTCTAATAGCAATGAAGTGTGCAGACATTGTAAGACGGTCAACTATAACCCAAATAGCATTATTGCCTTTGGATGTTTTAGGAAGTCCTGTGACAAAGTCCATGGTGATGTTTTCCCGTTTCCATTCGGGTATGGGTAATGGTTGTAACATCCCCTTAGACTTCTGTCTCTCAGCTTTAACTTGTTGACAAACCAAGCATCGAGAGACATATTCAGCAACATCTCTTTTCATGCCATCCCACCAGAAGTACTCTTTCAGGTCCCTATACATCTTCGTGCTTCATGGATGAATAGAGAATGATGAACTATGAGCCTCATCCAGCAGCTCCTTCTTTAATTCGGGGATGGGTGGAACACAAACCCGATTCCTGAACTTTATTATCCCATCACAATCAATGTTAAATTTAGGAACATTTCTCACCTTCTTTTGTAACTCGACATCTTATTTTTGTGCCTCTTTAATCTTCACATGTATAGATAGTTGAACATTCATTTGAGAAAGATAAGATTTTTCCTCTTCCATTATAATTCCAAGATCCATCCTTTGTAAATCCATAAATATTGGATCTTTTTTGATCCTCATCATGGATAAACTATCATGGTCTTGTCGACTTAATGCATATGCCACCTTGTTTTCTTTCCCAGGGTGGTAATGGATTGAGCAGTCGTAATCCTTAATCAGATCCAACCATCTTCTTTGACGCATATTCAACTCCTTTTGTGTGAAAATATAATTTAAACTTTTATGATCAGTATAAATATCACACCTTTCACCATAAAGGTAATGCCTCCAAATCTTTAATGCAAAGATTACCGCAGCCAACTCCAAATCATGTGTTGGGTAATTTTGCGCATGGATTTTCAACTGTCGTGAGGCATAAGCTATCACCATATCTTTTTGCATAATAACACACCCCAATCCCTTCTTTGATGCATCACTATAGATCACAAACCTTTCTCCACTACAAGGTAGTGTGAGCACAGGTGCACTGGATAACCTTCTTTTCAACTCCTTGAAATTCTCTTCACATTCCTCTGTCCAAAAAAACTTAACTTCTTTCCGAGTCAACTTGGTGAGTGGATTAGATAATCGTGAAAAATCTTTTACAAAACGTCGATAATATCCAACCAAACCAAGAAAACTTCGGATCTCAGTTACTGTTGTTGGTCTTGACCATCTTTCGATAACCTCTGTTTTTGCTGGATCCACAGATGTCCCCTCTTTTGAGATTATGTGACCCAAAAATGCAACTTTTTGAAGCCAAAATTCACACTTGGTAAATTTGGCATAAAGCTTCTCCTTTCTGAGGGTCTTCAATATAATTCTCAAGTGATCTTCATGATCTTCCTTGCTCTTTGAATAGACAAGAATATCGTCTATAAAGACTACCACAAATTGGTCAAGATAGTCTCTAAAGACTCTATTCATTAGATCCATGAAGATAGCAGGGGAATTAGTAAGACCAAATGGCATCACTATAAATTCATAGTGTCCATAACTTGTACGGAAAGCCATCGTTGGTATATCCTACCTTTTGACCCTTAATTGATGATACCCTGAACGAAGATCAATCTTGGAAAAGTATTGAGCTCCGCGTAGTTGGTCAAATAAGTCATCAATGCGTGGGAGAGGATATTTGTTCTTGATAGTGATCTTGTTAAGTTCTCGATAATCAATGCAGAGTCTCATTGATCCATCTTTCTTCTTAACAAATAGAACAGGTGCTCCCCAAGGTGACGCACTAGGGCGTATGAATCCCTTATCAAGATTCTCTTGGAGTTGCTTCTTCAATTCCTGCAACTCAATTGGGGCCATTCTATAAGGTGTCTTTGAAATAGGCAAAGCACCCGGTACGTGTTCTATTGAAAACTCAACTTCATGATTTGGTGGAAGACCCAGTAATTCCTCCGGAAAGACATCATCAAACTCCCGTACGATGGGAATATTCTTAATCGTGAGTTTCTCACCAACCATTTGAGATAAATAACCTTTATTTAGTGGAATCAATACCCATAAGATGGAAGAAATTTCCACTGGAAGATTATGTTCATCCTTGCATTGATAGACGATCGTAGATTGATCTGGAATATGAAATGTGACTTCCCTTATTTTGGAATTCATATGAGCTACATGTAGAGAAAGCCAATCCATGCCAAGAATCACATCAAATTCCACTAAAGGAAGGATCACAAGATTTGCATGAAGCACTTTCCCACAAACTTCGATCCGAGAAGAATTATAAACTTTTGATGCGACTGTTGTGCCATTAGGTGTTGTCACAGCTAACTCAACATCTAATTGTTGAGGTAATACGGTGATACCCTTAGAAAATTTTTCATAAATAAAAGAGTGGGTGGATCCAGAATCAAATAAAACATTTGCTACTTTAGAGTGGATGGTAAGTGTACCTTTCACCACTTTGTTATCGTACTCCACATCGCTGATAGAAATTGCATGTGACTTTCCTTTGTCTTTAGCCTTAAGATTTTGTTGACGTCGACCATCATCATCAACCCTTGGATTTGGGTATTGATTGGCATAATGCCCCATCTCCTTGCACTTGAAACATTGAAGTGTAGTAGGTTCATTCTGTGTATCCCTTCCTTTGTTTGCATCATTAGACATCTTCTTCCCATTATCGCGGCATTCAAATGCCCGATGACCTTCCATTCCACATTTGAAACATTTACTTGTCCCTTTAAGACAACTCCCTCCATGTTTCTTTCCACACTTTGAGCATAAGGGAAAGCTCATCTTATTTTCAGTGTTCTCTTTAGATTTTCCTTTGAATTCCATCTTCCTCTTCTTATCAAACCCATGTGACTGATGGGTTACTCCAATCTCCATCTCGACTTTGAGAGCACATCGAACGATTTCCTCGTAGCTATTGAAGTCCCTTATGGCTAACGCCCTTCGAAGACTTGGTTTTAAGCCACTAAAGAATCGATCGATCTTACTCTCAGGTTGGATAATAATACCAGAAGCGTACATTGCAAGCCTTGTAAAATTTGCTTCATAGGTACCAACAGATTCATCATCCCTTTGCTTCAGTTCAAGAAACTCTTTCTCCATATTTGTTCGGAGAATACGAGGGAAGTACTTATTAAAAAAATAAGTTCTTGAAATCGTCCCATTCCATAGACTCAATTTCATCCCTTTGCCTTGTATTCTTAATAAGATTACACCATTGATCAGCATCTCCTTCCAAACGATACACTGCTAGGATGACTTTATCATGTTCAGAACATTGAAGAACTGAAAATATCTTTTCAGTAGTACTAATCCATTGTTCAGCAACTGATGGATCAGTAGACCCGCTGAAAGAAGGTGGACGATGCCTCATAAAGGATTCAACAGAATGTTGCTCCTTCCTTTGCTCGTTTGGAAGTCCTGCATGATTCATAGCTTGAGAAAGTTGTGTGAGCATGGATACAAGATTTTTCATTCCAGCTCCCATATCGTTTGGTTGCTCAGGGGGACAATCATTGCATTTCCCATCACATTATGTATTAACACGGTTCCTTCGGGTTCCAGCAATTGACTAAAACCAAGAAGAATAGTGTGTGCAACACTAATTATAATAGGAAAACCACATAATCAAGGATAAAATTTCACACTTAAGGTCTTATCCTAGGGTATGAATGGCCATTTCTAAAACACTAAGATTGTGTTCTATGCTTAGACTTATCCTTAGGGTTCTTACTAAAGCTTTCACATCCTAGTTTCCAAAGGTTGACTATACCTTTCCTCTAATACCAACTATAACGACCCATACTTTACATACATTGTTAATACTTCAAAATTGAAGCACACTTATTACAACATATGACAAAACCACAAGGGACCGTATAGGTATAGTGTCTTTAGAAACTGGGAAACATAAACAACTGGTTCATAAATCTTCTACAGTGTCTCCCATTTATTTCATCATATCTAGGGTCCCTTTTAGCATATTCTACTTAATATCCATCTTCCTGACCTTGGGAAAAGAAAACATAAAAGGGTGAGCTCAAATGCTCAGCAAGGGAAAATAAAGGAAATAAAAATCATATCATAACTTTTTGAAAATCATAACCTGCAAAAGAGATCATAATATCTTAACATGGAACAAATCATAGAAGTGAAAATGAGATCCCCATAATCATAACATAAAACTTGAAACTTTGTGGCATGCACACATAATGATGGAAAATCATTTCTTTTTAGTCATGACTCATTGCCAAGACTATCTTAGTGGACAAAGTCCCTTTCTGAACCGAGTCACCCTCATTCCAGTCATGTTTCACTGAACCGGTATAACCTACCGTTCCAGCCATTTCTATCTCATGAGATATAAAATCTTTACCCAATGCATTGGAGGGAGATATAGGTCCCACCCATCTTATAATGAATCCTTTCTTATGTGTGCCACATAATCATAAACCATACATCATAGCGTAACCCATGTAATAAAAATGGGATTCTTAAACAACATGACATCATAAAACAATTCATATAATATAAAGGAATTCATAAAAATATTTCCATCACAACATAATAAAACCAATGTAATAATAGGGATAAAAACAGAACCCTTTTATTATCTTAGATGGAAAATAATTTTGATAATATACTTGAACTCCATTCTTGAGAAAAATATCCTTTCTACTTCAAATTCATTTTTCCTTTGATAACATGTCATACCACTTTAAAATAAAATAAGTTGATTAAAAATAAACTTGAAAACTTGTAAAGGAAGTTTCTTAAAAATCCATTCATGCCGTATATGTTAAAAAAATATTCTTCGTACTTTTGTCGGAAAAGTCAAGAAGTACCTCGTACGAAAAACAACAAAAGATTCCTTTCATACATTTTACTAAAAACTCACCGAAGGGTAAAAATGGATTTGAACAATTGTAGGTGGATGGAAATAATATTAAATATTGATGAAACATGGATGTGGATGATAAAATACACCCCAGTAAATACTTACAAATAAACAATCTCGGATAAAAATGAGATTGTGATATTTCCCATACCATAGGTCCGATTTGCTTTGTACGTGTCCAAAGCTCCTATATAATGGTTTAAATAATGTTATTGACTTATTCCAGAATCATACATATTGATATGATATCATATATGGTCATATTCTTAGCTTCTTGTTAGTAATATTTCATTGTTACTTGTTACTCGGGTCTTTATTGCCTTTTGTTCTTATGCGTGTTTTGCCGAATAAATTCTTATTCTTCTTTTAAGGTTATAGATACCTTATATCCAAAATGGTATTAGTGTAACATATATAATATTTATTCATTCAATTCATTTATATAATTACTATGTAATGATGATCATGTAGAACGAGTCGCATCACATCGTGGAGACGGTATTCCGTACGTACGCACGAGTGATGATATCGTTCCTATGATCGTGGAATTGTATTGGAGTATATATATATTATTTCAGTATCAATATTACTTTATAATAATCATAAATAGTTACTCATTACACCATTTTACCCATCCTTTTAAGGTGGTGGTGGAAAATAGATTACACCACGGTGTGGAGACGGTATTCCGTACGTACGCACGCACAATGATTTCATTTTTCCGTAGGATGGATAGAAGGTGAATTAGGGTTGTTTCATATTTATAATAACATATAAGTATGTAAGTAATACTTATGTTATTACTTTATCATGAAACAACTAAAGAAGAATAAGTTGAAGAAGAAAGAAATTGAAAAGATCGGTAATGGATATTACCTCTTCCTTGGAATGCCTCTTTGAATCCTCCACTTAGGGAACTAAGATTGGTCTTTGAGGAAGACCAGGACCTCTAAGATTATTCTAGGGAAGTGGAGAGGAGAAAATGGCAGGGGTTGGCCGAGCTTGAGTGCTCAAATTGGTGTGAGGAGGAGGGGGAGGAGGTGCCCTTTTATAAGGGAGGAGAGGGGCAGCTTAGGAATATCTCAAAATATTATTTTATATTAAAGTCAAAATCGGTTTATAATGGTTACAAAGGGTCTTATTTAGAAGCTAAAGTGGGGATGGGTCGGAATCCTATCAACCAATAGGATTTAGACAAGTTTAGGGTATTATTGTAACCTTATCAATTAGATTTAACTCTAAGTTAAATAATTTAACTTTTACCATGTCTTTTTGTTTTCTTTCACTATATGGTTAATACACTTACTATAACATGCCAAACGAACCCCAAATTGTGTATTATTAATATATATTTCCTTATCTAAGTCATGTGGTCGATCCTTAGATTTTTATGAATAAAATAACAATTAATAATATAATATTTGATTTAAAAACTATTTTGTGTCAATTTTGACACTATTTGATATATGATTTTTGTGAAAGTTATAACAGAATTATATGTTCGAACCAGGTTGATTAAATCAACACTAATATATCATAGTAACCTAGAAAATTAGTGGAATTCATAAAAATTTTCAAATGTCATTTATTTTGGTGTTTATAACATCAATTATGTCAATATTTCATTAATAAGATAATTACTGCATCATCATTGTGTCAAAAATAAATTAAATTATTTAATGTCTAAAAATTAAAAATAAAATACCATTATGCAGGAAATATTTTCATATTTCTAAGGAATATTTATAGTCGAATTTATCTTATGTATAACCCCATATTAAAAATTATATACTTATTAAACTTTGATTTTTACTATTTTAACCCTTCTTTAAATAAATTAATAATAAATGTCCTAATCTAACCCAAGTGGGCCTAAATGGTCATATTTTATTCCTAAGTTTGTTTTTGGTCGAATTAAACTTATCCAATAGAATTAGGACATGTGTTAGGGTAATAGTAATATCATATTTACCCTTAGTTACCCTATTTACTATTAACCGCGGTAAAAAAAATTAAAAAGTTACTATTCACCAAAAAATTATTTTTATCTCATTGAACCAAATTTTACTTACAGATATCAACTGTGTCTGTCGGATTTTTGAAATTCCATTCACAAAAGAGGCAAAATTCAGTTTAATGCAAAATTCAGTTTTTAACCTACCACTTAGTGGTTTCACTATTCATCAAAAATTGAAAGTTTTCAGAAAAATACCAAAATTTCACCCTAGGCTAATTTCGGTATTCCGAATCCAAAAATGAAGTCCATTTTGAAAAATAAAATTTATAAAATTTCAAAAAGTGGTTATTACTATTCATAACGGCTAGTTTTAATAATATTTTAATAGCGTATCGTTGTTTAGTGAAACTCGGTATTGCGTACGACGCAAGCTATCGAGGAAGGTCGCGATTACATGTAAAGTAAGTCAAGCAAGTGTGTAGTGAAAGATTCCTTTGAACAAAAAATTACTCATAAAAATCTCGGGTGTTGCACCCAAGGTACTATTGATACTTGGCTATGTTGAGGGCGTGCAAGGAGGCCATGAGGTCGGGATGTCGAGGGCATGGGTTGTGATGGGGGAGAGTAAGGGTAGTTTTTATACACTGCCTCTTCACTGCTTTCCTTATCTGTGTTGAATATATTGTCATATACATATGGTTTGTCTAACCATTTATGGTATTTAGCGGGTTACTCCTTCACGACTCAATGTAGCGTCAAGAAGGAGATGATACAGTGCCGCATGATCATGTTCAGAATCCAGTGCAGGCAGAGCATGAGCCGCAGGTACAGGCTCAGGGACAGGATCAAGTTCAGGATACAGTGCAGGCAGGGTAGCATCCAGGTTTGGCATCATTCAGATCATTGCATGACGATCATCTCCGAGCTACCCTGGTACTTGTCTTGCAGGGGATTAACAGAGGCGCACGGGGTGCAGAGACTTCTATGGAATATCTGACACCGTATTTCCAGTCGCAGTACCTGCCGCTTTTTGATGGCGAGGGTGGTCCGCAGGCAGCTGAGAACTGGATATAGAGTATGAAGATGATAATCGTTCAGCACAAGATGCCTCCAGGGCGGAGGGTCAAGTAGGAGACGTACATGCAGAGAGGACCGGCGAAGCGTTGTTGGGATGTTCAGGTTCAGTCTCATAGGCTGGAGGGACTGGAATGGAAGGACATTGAGGATTGGTTCATCAAGCACTTTTAACCAGTGAAACTGAGGGAAGGGAGAGCTCTGGTGTTCTTGAGTCTTCAGCAGGGAGATATTTCCGTTATGGACTACGTAGCTACCTCCCCAGAGTTGTCTCGCTTTGCACCTATTATGGGAAGCGATGACGCAGATAGGGTGAGGCGCTTAGAGGATGTCTTACGACATGCCATTCAGGTTCTGGTAAACATCTTCAGGCTGTGTTCCTTCTCCCAGGTGGTGAATCAAGCACTTATAGCAGAGGTAAACTAGAGGGATATGCCCTAGAGTGGTAGGGTGACAGTTCCAAGTGATGGTTTACACTGCATGAAGTGAGTCAGAGATGATTTCCAACAAGGCGTGTAGGCCAAGGACCCAACTAGACCACCTCGTGGTAGTTCAGCGGTGGTTTTCGTTCAGTGCGGACAGCCAAGACATGTTTGGGCTCAGTGCGATAGGCCCCCGAAGGAGTGATGGGTGTGTTGATAGGTCGGGCATCTGGAGAGGTTTTGTAGGCAACCTTCTCAGACAGCTTGGAGGCAGGGACCGAGATAGACGATGGCGTCAATTGTTGGATCTGGTTTAGTTCCAGGAGAGGGTAGTTGAGGTTCAGCTGCATGCGGAAGACGTGACAGGGATAACGGGATCTAGCTGAGGGGTCAGTGGCCTGTGACTAAAGCAGCATCGTAGGGAGGTCATGCATCATGCATCCATGCTTTAGGCCAAGTTCATACTTTAGAGATGATTGGGATTGAGCAGGCTGGTGAGCCAATGATGGTGGCAGGTACACCATGGGTGTGGCCGTAATTTTCATTAAATTTTTTTCGGAACAACCTCTTGAGGCGTTTCTGGTTGAGTGCATGTGCTGCAAAGGATACTTGTGGACTGATTAGATTCTAGTTATTGGTATTGGCATCATATCAGATGCGTTTTACATTTTATTTATATATTTGAGATGCGTGGCATTATGAGCATCAAGGATGCAGGTTACTTGAGGTTTCGTTGGCATCGGGGCATCATGGATGCGAGTTACATGATGTGCATGGCACCAGGTTTGATTTGATCATCTATTAGATGCAAGATTTCAAGGAGGCAGACACTGATGCGGTGAGGGTTATGTTAGGTTTTAGATGCAACACGTGATCACCGAGGAGTTGAATGGGTGGTGATGCGTCACAGGAGGACCATGGGTCCAGGAATTAGGTCGTTGGGCCTTGCTAGTTTATTTTTATTTCTTTGAGCTTTGTTCAGGTTGAGACCGAGTAGGCAATTACTAAGGTGGGGAGCCCTTTTATTAATTTAGCCAGGACCTTGAGACCGGGGTAGTCTGGGTTGTATAACCGGGATGGGTTTTTTCGGTGCCATCTTCTGGTTTCATTCGGTAGCTCGGCGATGAGCTACATTAAGGTGGGGAGTTTGTAAAAACTGGGAATTTTAGAATGGGTAAAATCCCACCCCTGTTTAAACTTTTTGACTGGATTCTGAGAAGTCTGGAAAATCTGGGCAGTTTCTGGTAAATTCAAGACTAAACGCCGTGTACTTTAAGTACATGTCGTGTATGTTCTAACCAAGTGATCGGTCGTGTGCTCACCAAGTACATGCCGTGTGATGACTGCATAGAAAATTCTTACTACACGGAGTGTATTTATAGACATGTCATGTACACTTACCCGTGTGTGGCCAAGTACAAGCCGTATGGTGCCTAGGTGTAAGTTTCCATCTACACGGCATGTAGTCATCCAGGACACATGTAAATACCCGGAAATTTAAAGGGAATTTTTTTCTTAATTTCTTTGGAATTTTGTGAGTGCGTGGTTTCAGACGGCACCTGATTCTGAGGCCCAGTGAGCCCGGAATTATTTTCCAAAGTTTTGTTAAGCTTAAATTAACGCGCGTAAGCAGTTTTCCTGAAAAAGAGGAGTAACTCTTGAACGGTTGCTCGTATCAGAAATATGAGGGCACCATTGCGCTCAGGATGGCAGGTTTACCCTAGGCGCGGCTTAAGTTTAGTCGGCGTGGGCCTCCTGTGAGAAATTCCAAAAATGGCATAACCGTAAATAAAATAATTAAATAAATTATTTTATTTTTCAAATGCTTATAACTCAAAAACGGTAGCTCGGATTAAAAATCCGAGATAACCGCTGAAATAATGAGGTCATGATTTATTTAAACAGATACTAACTTTGTCCAGTGCGGACCACCAGAAAAAGTTAGTTTTTGGCCGCAAATAAAATAATTAAAAGATAATTATTTTATTGTAAAATTCATATCTTTTAAACGGTAACTCAGATTGAAAATCTGAGAGTACAGTTGGATTTTTTGGGGCATTTTTCACTTAGGCAGAGCCTAACCTCGACCGGTGCGGGTCAAGGGTGACTGACAATAATTTTCCGAACATTTTTTCGGGTACGTTCAGTGAATGAACGAGCAGGTTTTTCTATCTTTTAAACCGGTGCTCAGAATTGAAATCCGAGTGCACCGATGAACTCGTGGCGCCGGTATTCGCTTTAGGGGACCTTCACCTCAGTTGCGTTTTGACGTATGTTGTAGTTAAAAATTGGGGATTCAATACGAATTAAATATAATTGTTGTGAAACAATTTTATTTAAGTGGAAGTTTTTTTCCTCTAAAAGGAAGTTGGAGGTGGGTCTCACACCCCACCGAACTTCCCATGGAAAAATATCTAAGGTTGGTGGAGCCCACATGAGCCCCAAACTTTTCACATTCCCTCAACACATTGAAACCCCTCTTTAACTTCCCTTGTAATTAATTGTGGAAACTCTTCCTCTCCCTCTCTCTTCCACTTTAACTTTTGCCAACTCCATGTTTAATTAATGAAACCTACCCAATTAATGAATTAAGTTATTCAAATTTTTAATGGCATGGAAGATTAATTAAAATAAGGTGGATTCTTATTTTAATAGGGTTGGCTTTTGTTTAGTGGGGAGAACCCTCTTGAGATAGATCTTTGTGAAGGAAGATGGGTTTTCCTCCATCGTTAAGGAACACTGAGAACTCCGGTGAGGAACGACACACCCTTTCACGAAGAACAACGACGCACCCTCCATCCCCTTCTTCATGAGACAAGAGAGGAGACATCGATTCTTCTTCGGGTGCACTTCTACAATGACGGAAGCGACGAACACCAACGACCGTCGTCACTCTCTATTCCTTCTTCGCAACACCGTTCTACCGCGACTCGACGACGTGCGACGTATTTTCGAGGTAGGGGTTTTTATATATGATTGAACTCGCTTTATTGATTCTTCATATCTTAAATTCATGAAGATGATGACCAAATGAACATGGACATCATTCCGCACATAAACCATTCTCCTTTATCTTTTTATTCTTCACGTGTTCTTCGTGCGTTCTTCAATGCCAAATATTTATTGACACTGGAAACACGAAGTTTTGTTGAGCGCAATATATGGATGCGAAGCCCTCGACGCAAGGATCACAAATATGCGATCGTTTAATTTTTCGGGCTTGGAACAAAGTCGCAATGGCTCACGGAAGGAGGCGTCCAAATATTTATTGATGCTGGAAACACAATGTTTCCCTGAGCGCAACATACGGACATGAAGATCTCGACCCGAGGATCATGAATATGGGTTCATATCTTTTTTCCAAGTTAAATCGAAGTCGGAATGGAGTGCGGAAGGCGGAGGCTGCTGGTGCAGGTCATGGGGAGAAGTCGTGTAAGGAAGCAGGTGATGCAGGAGCGGGCACATCAGGGTTTACGGTGAAGACAGTAGCGGCGCGGCAGGCTGAAGGCAGCCGCGATGGTTCTGGTGAATACAGCAGGTGTGAGAGGTTGGCCGCTGGGGTTCACAGGAGAGGCGGCGTGAAATCGTGAATGAATAAGTTATGTGATTGGAGAGAGAAGATGTAATTGAAAGGATATAAAATAAAAATAAATGGAAAATGAATTCCCACGTGGAAGCATTATGTAGAAAATGAATGCCCGTGGATTGAATTTTGAGTTAAGGAAAAGCAAATAAATAAGTAATAATAATAATAAAATATTGTTATTATTACTTTTGTTGATAAAACACTTTTTATGCCGTAACTTCTTCGTGCGACCACGGTCTCATGAACCGTCTGCGGCAGTGCGACCATGACTTCGAGACGGAATTTATGAGTCCAATATTGGATATCATTTTCAGGTTTTTGGGTTGGGTACCCGAAGCGCTCGGAAAAATAATAGATTTAATATTATTATTAAATCTTCGACCCACCATAACTCATGTGTGCGACGTCTGATTGGCTTTCCATTAGTGGCGATATAATCCTGTCATTAATACGGTCGATTCAAGTCTAATGTTTGATACTAAATTCTAGTTCATGGTGTGGGGCCAAGAAACACCGAATAATAATATTATTATTATTACGGGATCTTGTATCGGACATATCTCTCTCATACGGTATCGTAATGACGAACCGTCTGCGACGTTGTGACACTGGAATTATGAAGGATGTTTCAAGACTAATTTTGGATATTTAAGTCGAGGTCGAGGCGCGGGCCCCATGAGGCCCGGTTCGCGAATGATGCGGTGAAATGCAACTTTTTCACCGGCTATCCGTTTGGGACCAATGGGTAGTCCATCTCATGTGTTTTTTTGTATGGATCACAATGGTGTGACCGGTTTGGTTAATCGGTGTCATTTGAAGTATGACTGGGTTTGATAAAACATGAATCCAACCGGGCCCTCGGAGCAGAAACGCTTATAACATGAGCTACTGACGTCCGATTGATGTGTCGTCGACTTTGTTGAATTGCTCTTGATGAGACGAAACTTTTGGTATACTTCGCCTGAGGTTTGGACGCTGTTGGAATATGGCCGGGTTGGATTGTACCTAAAATCCAACTGGGCCCCTGGAACGGAAAAGCTGTTAACTTTCAGACTGGACGTCTGTTTGACGAACCGTCAGCGGCGTTGGTGATCACGTTGAGAAACGGTCCCTTTGAGTATACCATATGAGAGTTCGGGATATAGTTGAGATACGACTGGGTTGGTTCGCACACGAAACCAACCGGGCCCCTGGGAAGAAAAGGCTAATAACTCACAGACCAGGCATCTGATTGACGCGCCATCTGTTGCATTGAGACCCCTATGACGAGGCGGTCCTTTGAGATACTTCTTCGTGGGACTTTGAAATACTTGGAGTATCGACCTGTAGCTCGTGGAGCAGACCCTCCCGGAGACGAGCGTTTGGAGTACGGTGACCGTGTAGCCGGCTGAGACCTAACGACTGCTTGACCGACTCGACTTGGAGTGAGTCGACTGTCCAGTGGACGGAGCACTAATTTGTTGGGTGCATACCCATGGCAGACGGAGCAATACCTGTGTGACAGTGCAGACCCGCGGTACTCATCCGGAGAGTACCTCTGTAGGCTATTAGGGGGTGTGCACTACTGTGTTTGGGTGGCATACCCCAGCAGGAAGCACTACTGTGTTTGGGTGGCTGGCCCGCAGTACTCAACAGGAGGATTACCTCAGCAGTCTTAGGTTAGTGAGCAGTACCTCGGAGTCGTGATAGGACCACTATACACTCCAGAGACGGGACTCTTCAGTAGTTACGGTTTCGATAATGAAAATCCTGGTTTGAGCTGAGTCTATGACCATTGTGTTTACCTCATGATTGAGATGGGTCATTTGATAACTTAGGTATATGTATGGGAATATATATAAGTAGTGGTTATCCATTGATTTCATAACCTTTTTGTTTCCTCATGATTGAGATGGGTTACTTGATAACTTAGGTATAAGTATGGGCTTATACCTAAGTAAGGGTATTATGTTGAGATCTTCTTTGTGGTTAACCTTGTTGGACTTAGTGAGACATTGAGGGTCTCGGGGTTTCTACTGAGTATCGTTATACTCAACCCTGCACGGGCTATGCCCGCACCTCGTTGTGTTGGTTGCAGACGAAGGGCAGCGAGACAGTATCTGGCTGTGGACTTCACGACGAGACGACACTCGGAGGAGGTTGACGGGCGAGAGAGTTGTGGTGGCTATCTATACCTACCCTTCAGGTAGGATCCGTGGTGGATGATCTAGGAGCTGTGTTATCTGTACCTACCCTTCAGGTAGGATCCGTGGTGGACGATCCAGGAGCTACGCTATCAGTACCTACCCTTCAGGTAGGATCCGAGGAGGATGACACAGAAGCTGTTTCTATACTTCCAGCTGTTAGTCTTTTTTGTTGTACTTCCGTTTAGTTGTAGCTGTACTTTTCAGTTGGGTTTGTATTCTAGCCCTTTTCCTTTTCAGCACTTCTTTTTTTACTTAGTGTTTACTTCTGCTTGTACTTTGTGGTTTCTTTTTTCTTTTATAAAGGCAATGCCTTCCCAGTTATCGGGATTTACGCCTTTGGTTCTAGTCACCAGCCCCTGGCCTATGGAAGGCGGGCTTGGGGTAGTCATGGCACGGGCCCCGAGGACGGGTCGTGACAAATTGGTATCAGATGAGTCGGTTCTACCACAGAACACATAACTCTGATCATTCCTTTTTGTGAAGCAATAGTGTTAAGGGTACCGAGTGTGGTCTTCAGTTTAGGGAGTCCAGTTTTGGTGCGGCGGCCGACGTATCCATACACCAGGACCCTGACTAATGATTTCTGACTTAGTGCACGAAAACACTGATTGCATGTGTGTTTCCAAAAGTTTTAAAGTCAGCTCAAACCAGGTCATCTCACCAGGTATAAATCATTGACCGTGTCACATCTGTTCAGGATGTCTCCATGCAGACAGTCAGTTGGAGTTCCGAGAGAGTATTTGATGACGGCCCACCGAGCGGCGAGGCTCCGGTGCGGGGCCCTTTTTACTATGTTGGCACCCTCGGATGGTGTACCAGCTGCACCACCACCTGTTGGGCAGCAGATGCCACTAGCCTTACTAGCAAACTGTGCACGCTGGCAAATCTCATTACACGAGTTCTAGCAGTAGTGGCCTCCAAGGTTACAAGGCGAGGGAGATTCCCAGACCGCAGAGCACTGGCTGGAGGCGATTGCTAGAGTTATCCGCCTAGCTGAGATATCAGGAGAGTGGATGGTGGACTTGGCCACTACTGTTTTCCAGTGAATGACCATGAGGATGGTCCGCATAGTGATGAGGCTTCGGTACGTGGACCGATGCCTGAGATAGTGCCTTCGGGTAGTGTGTCAGCTATACATCACTTCCAGTTGGTCAACAATTACAACCAGCGGTACCAGTAGATGACACATGTAGGCTTACTGCCTTACACATGTTCCAATATCAAATACCCTCAAGTTTTGAGGTGAACCTGACTCACTGGAAGCTGAGGACTGGCTTGAGAAGGTGGCTGAGAGTTTTCTAGAGCTTATACAGCTTTGGCAGGACTATGTTTCGGTAGCCGAGTATTCATCGAGGCATACCGAGCATTTCGGGTACTCGATGAATATGATTTGATCTGTTCTATAGATCTCGGACCTCTGAGCGTGGTGTGTTTAAGGATATCCGAGCCAGCACCTTTCCTCTATGCATTTCTACTTAGGCTAGGGTGCTAGAAAGAACCTTTGTGGTTGAGAATTCATTGCTGAATAGATGCAGTCAGTGAATCTTAGCAGTGGGAAAGCTGGAAACTGGTGCCAGACTCAGAGAATTGGGCGTGCGAATGTTTGAAGATGAGGAAATTTTAAGGATAGATAAATCTGTAGAGCATCAGACGTGGAAGTAGAGTTAGGAGAGAAGCATGAGGTGGTGTACATTTCAACATATTACAACCACCCGTCTTTGTAGTCCCTGCTAGGCTAAGGGAGCTGGAGGGTAGGGGAAGAGAATAGATGCATGCGGTCATGGAGTGTGACCCAAGGGCTCTAAGAATGATTTGAGGTATAGTCTGCGTCTACTACGAGATGCCATATCAATAGACATAGGTACCAATCATTCCTTCCTTTCCCGAATCTTGTCCCAGACCTAGAGTTTCCGGTTAAAACCGTTGACTTGACCCTCACGTCTGGAGATACTTTTGAGAGGAGACTCGATAAACACACTTATGCCGATAGGTGTGATCTGACCCTTGAGGTGAGAGTTTCGGTTGGAACCTCTTGGTGACAGCGTTGAGTCCTTACGACGTTAGTTTGGGTATGGACTGGCCAATCACATTTCATACACGGATTGACGGTATTAGGCAAAAAGGTTGTGGTTTACTTACAATGATGGTATGTGTTTTTATTGGTCGGTGAAAAGGAAACCCCAGGCAGCACAGGAACCTCCAGGAGAGCACATGGTAGCGGAGGGCTTAGATGCGTGCTCATTTCCACTTTTTGTTTCCCCTAGTGTGTGTTGAAGCTTTACGGGGACGTAAAGCCCTAAGGTGGGAGTAATGTAAAGACTCAGAAATTTAAAGGGAATTTTTTTCTTAATTTCTTTGGAATTTTGTGAGTGCGCTGTTTCAGACGGCACCTGATTCTGAGGCCCGGTGAGCCCAGAATAATTTTCCAAATTTTTGTTAAGCTTAAATTAACGCGTGTATGCAGTTTTCCTGAAAAAGTGGAGTAACTCACGAACGGTTGCTCAGATCAGAAATCTGAGGGCACCGTTGCACTCAGGATGGGAGGTTTACCCTAGGCGCGACTTAAGTTTAGTTGGCGTGGGCCTCCTGAGAGAAATTCTAAAAATGGAATAACCGTAAATAAAATAATTAAATAAATTATTTTATTTTTCAAATGCTTATAACTCACAAATTGTAGCTCGGATTAAAAATCTGAGACAACCGCTGAACTCATGAGGGCATGATTTATTTAAGCAGATACTAACTATGGCCGGTGAGGGCCACCAGAAAAAGTTAGTTTTTGGCCGCAAATAAAATAATTAAAGATAATGATTTTATTGTAAAATTCTTATATTTTAAACGGTAACTCAGATTGAAAATCCGAGAGTACCTTTGGATTCTTTGGGGCGTGTTTCACTTAGGCAGAGCCTATCCTTGACTGGTGCGGGTCAAGGGTGACTGATAATAATTTTCCGAACTTTTTTTCGGGTACGTTTAGCGAACGAATGAGCGGGTTTTTCTATCATTTAAACCGGTGCTCGGAATTGAAATCCGAGTGCACCGATGAACTCGCGGCGCCGGTATTTGCTTAAGGGGACCTTTACCGCCGTTGCGTTTTGACGTATGTGGTAGTTAAAAATCGGGGATTCAATACGAATTAAATATAATTGTTGTGAAACCATTTTATTTAAGTGGAAGTTTTTTCCCTCTAAAAGGAAGTTGGAGGTGGGTCTCACACCCCACCTAACTTCCCATGGAAAAATATCTAAGGTTGGTGGAGCCCACATGAGCCCCCAACTTTTCACATTCCCTCAACACCTTGAAACCCCTCTTTAAATTCCCTTGTAATTA
The DNA here is from genome assembly GCA_963277665.1 of Viscum album. Taxonomy (NCBI): domain Eukaryota; kingdom Viridiplantae; phylum Streptophyta; class Magnoliopsida; order Santalales; family Viscaceae; genus Viscum; species Viscum album. Next base: position 41,951 of record CAUJRU010001615.1, read on the forward strand.
ATTGAGGAAACTCTTCCTCTCCCTCTCTCTTCCACTTTAACTTTTGCCAACTCCATGTTTAATTAATGAAACCTACCCAATTAATGAATTAAGTTATTCAAATTTTGAATGGCATGGAAGATTAATTAAAATAAGGTGGATTCTTATTTTAATAGGGTTGGCTTTTGTTTAGTGGGGAGAACCCTCTTGAGATAGAGCTTTGTGAAGGAAGAGGGGTTTTCCCCCATCGTTAAGGAACACTGAAACCTCCGGTGAAGAACGTCACACCCTTCCACGAAGAACGACGATGCACCATCCATCCCCTTCTTCATGCGACAAGAGAGGAGACGTTGATTCTTCTTCGGGTGCACTTCTACAATGACGGAAGTGACGAACACCAACGATCGTCGTCACTCTCTATTCCTTCTTCGCAACACCGTTCTACCGCGACTCGACGACGTGCGATGTATTTTCGAGGTAGGGGTTTTTATATATGATTGAATTCGTTTTATTGATTCTTCATATCTTAAATTCATGATGATGATGACCAAATGAACATGGACATCGTCCCGCACATAAACCATTCTCCTTTATCTTTTTATTCTTCACGTGTTCTTCGTGCGTTCTTCAATGCCAAATATTTATTGATGCTGGAAACACGAAGTTTTGTTGAGCGCAATATATGGATGCGAGGCCCTCGACGCAAGGATCACAAATATGCGATCGTTTAATTTTTCGGGCTTGGAACGAAGCCTCAATGGCTCGCGGAAGGAGGCGTCCAAATATTTATTGGCGCTGGAAACTCAATGTTTCCCAGAGCGCGACATACAGACACGAAGATCTCGACCCGAGGATCATGAATATGCATTCATATCTTTTTTCTGAGTTAAATCGAAGTCGGAATGGAGTGCGGAAGGCGGAGGCCACTGGTGCAGGTCATGGGGAGAAGTCGTGTAAGGATGTAGGTGATGCGGGAGCGGGCACATCAGGGTTTACGGTGAAGACAGCAGCGGCGCGGCAGGCTGAAGGCAGCCGTGACGGTTCTGGCGAATATAGCGGGTGCGAGAGGTTGCCCGCTGGGGTTCACAAGACAGGCGGCGTGAAATTGTGGATGAATAAGTTATGTGATTGGAGAGAGAAGATGGAATTGAAAGGATATAAAATAAAAATAAATGGAAAATGAATGCCCACATGGAAGCCTCATGTAGAAAATAAATTCCCATGCGTGGATTGAATTTTGAGTTAAGGAAAATCAAATAAATACGTAATAATAATAATAAAATATTGTTATTATTACTTTTGTTGATAAAACACTTTTTATGCCGTAACTTCTTCGTGCGACCTCGGTTTCATGAACCGTCTCCGGTAGTGTGACTATGACTTCGAGATGGAATTTATGAGTCCAATATTGGATATCATTTTCAGGTTTTTGGGTTGGGTAACCGAAGCGCTCGGAAAAATAATAAATTTAGTATTATTAATAAATATTCGACCCACCATAACTCATGTGTGCGGCGTCCGATTGGCTTGCCGTCAGTGGCGATATAATCTCGTCATTAATACAGTTGATTCAAGTCTAATGTTGGATACTAAATTCTAGTTCGTGGTGCGGGGCCACGAATCACCGAATAATAATATTATTATTATTATTACGGGATCTTGTATCGGACATATCTCTCTCATACGGTATCAGAATGACGAACCGTCTGCGACGTTGCGACACTGGAATTACGATGGATGTTTCAAGACTAATTTTGAATATTTAAGTCGAGGTCGAGGTGCGGGCCCCACGAGGCCCGGTTCGCGAATGATGCGGGGAAATGAAACTTTTTCACCGACTATCCGTTTGGGACCAATGGGTAGTCCATCTCGTGTGTTTTTCCGTATGGATCACAATAGTGTGACCGGTTTGGTTAATCGGTGTCATTTGAAGTACGACTGGGTTGGATCGAACATGAATCCAACCGGGCCCTAGGAGCGGAAACGCTTATAACATGAGCTACGGAAGTCCGATTGACGTGTCGTCGAATTTGTTGAATTGCTCTTGATGAGACAGAACTTTTGGTATACTTCGCTTGAGGTTTGGGCGCTGTTGGAATATGGCTGGGTTGGATTGTACCTAAAATCCAACCGGGCCCCTGGAACGGAAAAGCTGATAACTTTCAGACTGGATGTCTGTTTGACGAACCGTCAGCGGCATTGGTGATCACGTTGAGAAACGGTCCCTTTGAGTATACCCTATGAGAGTTCAGGGTACAGTTGAGATACGACTGGGTTGGTTCGCACACGAAACCAACCGGGCCCCTGGGACGAAAATGCTAATAACTCACAGACCAAGCGTCTGATTGACACGCCATCTGTTGCATTGAGACCCCTATGACGAGGCGGTCCTTTGAGATACTTCTTCGTGGGACATTGAGATACTTGGAGTATCGAATTGTAGCTCGTGGAGCGGACCCTCCCGGAGACGAGCGTTCAGAGTATGGAGACTGTGTAGCCGGCTGAGACCTGACGACTGCTTGACCGACTCGACTTGGAGTGAGTCGACTAGCATAGTGGACGGAGCACTACTTTGTTGGGTGTAGACCCATGGCGGACGGAGCACTACCTGTGTGACAGTGCAGACCCACGGTACTCATCCGGAGAGTACCTCTGCAGGCTATTAGGGGGTGTGCACTACTGTGTTTGGGTGGCATACCCCGGCAGGTAGCACTATTGTGTTTGGGTGGCTGGCCCGCGGTACTCAACAGGAGGAGTACCTCAGCAGTCTTAGGTTAGTGAGCAGTACCTCAGAGTCGTGACAGGACCACTATACATTCCAGAGATGGGACTCTTCAGCAGTTACAGTTTCGATAATGAAAATCCCGGTTTGAGCTGAGTCTATGACCATTGTGTCTACCTCATGATTGAGATGGGTCACTTCATAACTTAGGTATATGTATGGGCATATATCTAAGTAGTGGTTATCCGTTGATTTCATAACCTTTGTGTTTCCTCATGATTCAGATGGGTTATTTGATAACTTAGGTATAAGTATGGGCTTATACCTAAGTAAGGGTTTTCTGTTGAGATCTTCTTTGTGGTTAACCTTGTTGGACTTAGTGAGAACTTGAGGGTCTCGGGGTTCCTACTGAGTATCGTTATACTCACCCCTGCACGGGCTATGCCCGCACCATATTGTGTTGGTTGCAGACGACGGGCAGCGAGACAGTATCCAGTTGTGGACTTCACGACGAGACGACACTCGATGGAGGTTGACGGGTGAGAGAGTTGTGGGGGCTATCTATACCTACCCTTCAGGTAGGATCTGTGGTGGACGATCTAGGAGTTGTGTAATCTGTACCTACACTTCAGGTAGGATCCGTGGTCGAAGATCCAGGAGCTACGCTATCTGTACCTACCCTTCAGGTAGGATCCGAGCAGGACGACCCAGAAGCTGTTTCTTTACTTCCAGTTGTTCGTATTTTCTGCTGTACATCCTTTTAGTTGTAGCTGTACTTTTCATTTGAGTTTGTATTCTGGCCCTTTTCCTTTTCAGCACTTCTTTTTTACTTAGTGTTTACTTCTGCTTGTACAATGTGGTGTTTTATTTTCTTTTATAAAGGAAATGCCTTCCCAGTTATCGGGATTTACGCCTTTGGTGCTAGTCACCAGCCCCTGGCCCATGGAAGGCGGGCTTGGGGTAGTCACAACACGGGCCCTGAGGATGGGTCATGACAATACACCGTGTAACTTCGTTCCGTGTAATGGCCGATCCCTGGCCTTGTGTTGACAGTGTACACGTTCCAAGCCTTGTGTCGGACTTCACTTATGTTGGACTATAGAAAAGTAATCTAAATGGAATTTAGTCTTAAAATACAAGCTGTGTAATTTTTTTTATTTTCTCATTCGAGATGCAGCCGCATCATATTTCTGGAGAATTTTTCTTCTTCCCCATTTGACGAACTGTTCGTCCGAGAACCCCCAAAAAACAGAAACCCTCCTAGAATCATCATACATTGTCCATTCTTTGATCCGTCGGTGGAAGTAGGACCACATCGGGAAGGCAAACCTCACACACCCTTCTTCATCCTTGATCTCTCACCTGTTCATTTGTATATTGAATCCAAACAAAATTGCCAGGATTTGATGGAAACGCAGATCTACCACGATTCAAACCGAATTAGAGACTGGTATCAAAGGAGTTTCATCGTTCGAGTACGTGGTGGGTGTTCCATACATTCTTTCGTGTTTTCATAGACAATTGGGGGTTGCGACCTTCAGGTGCGACATTGGGTATTGAGCGAAAACCTGTTTAATTGTTTTTATTTAATTATCTACATTATGGCATGCCTCTAGGTATTCCCTAACCCTGTTGTGATTGAGCGAGACTGGGTTAGAGGTAATAGCTCGTTTGGGTCAATTCGGTCGGGGGTGCCGAAATGCATATGAATTGGACCATTATTCAAAGAGCTGGGTTTAGACTGCTTATTGAATATCTTGAGATAAAATATTGTGTTTAATTGTTAAATTATGAATGAGTTAGGTGCTGGAATGAGACATCAAATGTTAGTGTAATTTAACTGTTTAATAATTGCATGTTTAAAGTGATGCATTGAGTATAGTTATGAAATGTGTGATATAGTTATTTTTGAACTATTGAGTTATGTTGGGCCTGGACCAGATATATTTTTGGGTGATGGTAATCACAGGTTGGGGATTTTTCTAGTATAATTTGGGTCGTTACTACCACGAGATTGTGTGTCTTGGATGTCGTCTTGAGGCAGTTGGACTGTCAGGTTGGGCTTGGACTGGGTTACTTGGATGGAGAGGCCAAAAGACTTGAGAGACGGGTTTTTAGGGGCACGAGGTGTCAGATGTTTGGTTCCATGGGACATACTAAGGTGATTACCGCTCATCGGGTAATTTCGAGTAATGTTCACACATATAGACTATGACATGAGGTGGTACGACCACTCGCTGGGTAGAGGCCCCTAGTAGATGTGGTAATGTATTTTTGGTTTGGGTGTGCTTGCCATAGGAAGCCACGTAGAAGGAGAGGATCCTTCGGGAGACAACTTTGAGGCAGTCAGGTTGGGGATAGAGGCTCACCATGATTTAAGGGCAGACATCGCTATCCCTCTAGTTATTATTTGAGGACATGTATCGCAATTTCTCAGGATGTTGTGCCAGGGGCAGTTTGCACTTCTGAGATGGGTTACGATCGTTGGTCATGCCTTTGGGAGGTCGGTACTTGAGACACATGGTGTCAGGTGGCACGAGGATCCGAGCTACAGACAAGAGATTCTGGAGCTGACCGAAGTAGGTGACACTTCCTGGTGGCTATTGAGTGCCAGTGAAGTTCATGTTTACTTTGGGGAATTGTACTGTTTACTTCATTCCATATATGAGCATGTCTGCCTAAAAACATATATTAGGTACACACCCTTGGGTGGTATCCTAATGTGACTTATCTCACAACCTACATGGGACCTTCAGGATGCGTGTAGACTTTATGAAATTGTGTGCAGGTAAAGGTTCATCCTCAAGAGCTGGACTTTAGTGCGGTTGGCATGGACACTGGAATAGACCTTGAGGTCATGCCTTTCTAGAGTTACCTTGTTTATTTTATATTCTTCTTATCCGCACAATTACCTTGTTATATAGCAACGATTGTTTAGCCATTAGAGGCATTATATATTGAGCTCCAGGACTTGTTTTTGATTCATGCCATATTTGTTTACAATAGTTGTCGCTGTTTATTGCTGGCATGTTGTACTGTTAACATTATGCTACTATTTTTTCTATATTTCTACTTCTGATTTATTGATATTACTATGCTTCCACTATGCGGGTCTGGTTTGAGTCTGAGGAGTCATTTATTTACGCTGCATATTTTTTATTTATACTCGGACCAGTACCATATTATTCCTCTGAGAGAGTATAGCCTCCCCAATGTACCTATTCAGACCCATGCTACTAGTCGGAAGCCTTTGGCGTTCAGGGGAGGTGCGCCTAAGGTAGTAACACTCGACCTGTTCGGTGCTATTCAGGTGGCTGGCCAGGTCCGGGTCGTTACATTTCCCGTCAGGGGTCTAATGATGATCCTACACCAGATATGGCACAGAAAGTTATCCTGGATACTGGTGCAGACGCACAGTTCCTGGAGGGATTCATGAGGTTCATACAGCCCTTTCACGGAGCTCAGCAACCTGCCCAGTCTATGTCAGAGCTTACGCGAGTCTTCCAGCAACAACATCCTCCCACATTCTCTAGGGATGGAGGCCCTCAGGCTGTTGAATCTTGGTTCGAAGTGATAGTTTCTATCTTTGATCATCTTGAGACACCCCCAGACAGATGGGTGAAGCTCGCGACTTACATGCTGCGAGATTCGGCTAAGAGATGGTGGGACGTAGTATCTCAGGTAGGGCGCCAGCAGATAGTTTCTTGGGAGGAGTTAAAACATACATTCTACGACTACTTCTACCTGGAAATAATGAGGGCTGATAGAGCCAGAGAGTTCATGAACCTGCAGTAGGGTATTCTATCTATAATAGAGTATTCCTCCCATTTCACTGAGTTACAACATTTCACTCCCATTCTGGGAAATGACGAGCTGTTTTTGGCGAGGAAGTTTGAGGAGGGATTAAGACCAGAGATCAGATCACATGTGAACGTCTTCCAGTTGACCTCTATTTCTTTGATAGTCAACCAGACCTTGATCAAAGAGAAGAATCTGAGAGATACTAGAGCTGTAAGCTAGGGTGGTTTAGCATCAAGATTCAGTACTCTTTCTACTGACAGCAGGAAGCGCCACCAAGAGTCTACATGAGGTGACTCGAGGAAGAGAGATGTTTTTTCAGGTAATGAGGTTGTGTTCTATCAGTGTGGGAAGGATGGGCATAAAAATTCCTAGTTCCTAAAGGACCCAGTAGAGTGCTTATCTTGCAGCAAGATGGGTCATCTTAAGCGGGCTTTCATGGTTCTTCTTCCAACGAATAGCGAAGGAGGATCAGTTTCGACTCCGCTTATAGGAGTAATTTTACCAGTTCCGTAGCAGACTAGGGACTGGAGTTCTACAGGCCATTCAGGCTAGGGTATAGGCTGGGGACACAGTGGTTAGGCTTAGGGAGAATCAGCTCAGAGATATCAGGCTACTGCACAGGGCCGCGGTACGGGCCAGACATTTGTGGTGGAGTAGATTCATCAGGACCAGGATCTTGGACCTTCCACAGTGTGAGGTATAATCTTGGTATCCTCAGTTTTATCTTCTGCACTTTTCGATACAAGATATACTCATTCCTTTAATTTTGTGCACACTGTGAAGAGGCATAGACATACTATCTTTACATCCGAGGATATAATGACACTAGACACACCCTTGGGACTTAGAACTGGCAATGTGAGTCAGTGTAAGGAGTGCACCCTTTAGGTTGGTGGGTGTCACTTCTTGTCGGATCTTTATGTCCTAGAGAAGATAGGTTATGATGTCATTCTCAGAATGGACTGGCTAGTTCCTTTTCGGGCCCTTGCCGATTTCTTTCTCCGCAGGGTGAGTTTCACGTCACCAGAGGGTAGATCCTTTCTTCACAAAGGCAAATGGGACGTCCAGGAAAAACGAACTAGACCAGAGCATCATGGGTTGGGCAGTGATATAGCCCAGATTTATAGTTTATGTCTAGACGATCAGGGTACTTTTCAAAAGGATTATCCTACAGTGGTTGATCATTTTCTGGATGTCCTTCCAGAAGTCTTTTTAGGGTTACCTCTAGAGCATGATGTAGAATTATATATTGAGCTTGTGCTAGGAACAACATCGGTATCCATACCTCCTAATAGAATGTCTATTCATGAGTTGTAAGAGCTCAAGAAACAGTTGGAGGCGTTGCAGGCAAAGGGTTTTACTCGACCCAGTACTTCTCCTTGGGGTTCACCTATTTTGTTTCTCAAGAATGTGGATGGTACTTTACAACATTGAATGGATTATCAGAAGATGAACCAATTAATAGTCGAGAACCAGTATACCTTTCCGAGGATTGATGATCTTTTCGATCAGCTTTGAGGAGCTAGGGTGTTCTCAAATATCAACTTGAGATCCGGATATCATCAGTTGCGCGTCAGACCATCGGATATACCTCTTAAAGCCTTCTGGACCATGTATGGTCTGTATGAGTATATGGTGATGTCGTTCGGTCTCACAAACGCACCAGCAGTATTCATGGCACTGATGAAAATTGTTTTCCATCCTTACTTGGATTCCATTGTGGTGGTTTTCATAGAGGATATCTTGGTGTACTATCACACTCGACATGACCATGAAGCCCATCTTGATATCGTATTCAGTACATTGAGATATCATCAGTTATATGATATGCTCTCAAAGTGCCACTTCTGGATGGATGAGATTCACTTCCTGGGTCATGTCATCTCAGAGACAGGAGTATTAGTAGACCCAGAGAAGGTGAGAGTGGTAGTTAACTAGGAGAAACTGAAGAATGTCTTCGAGGTATGAAGTTTATTAGGTTTGGCTGGATACTACAAGCAGTTTATACAGGACTTCTCGCGCTTGGTAGTGCCTTTGTTGGGCTTGACTATGAAAGGTGTGAAGTATGTTTGGTCAGAAGCCTGCAATTCGGCCTTTCAAAAGCTGAAGGGGACATTTACTTCCGTACTAATTCTAGTTTTACCAAAGCCGAGCAAGAGTTATACAGTTTTTTGTGATGCATCTAGCATTGGGCTTGGAGTTGTGCTTATGCACGAGGATCGTGTTGTTGCATATGGATCTCGAAAATTGAGGCCGCATGAGAATAACTATCTTATGCATTACCTAGAGTTGGATTCTGTTATTCATGCTTTTCGTTGTTGGAGACACAAACTTTTGGGACATCATTTCGTGGTATATACTTACCACAAGAGCCTCATGTGTATCTTCATGCAGCAAGACTTAAATCTGAGACAAAGGAGGTGGGTGGAGTACCTACAGTCTTTCAAATTTGATCTTTCTTAAACACCTAGGAAAGGAAACACTGTGGTAGATGCAATGAGCGGGAGAACTCAGTTACTGGTAGTTCGGGAGGCCAACAACGAGTGGATTCATATTACTCTATTTTCTAAGATGAATTTACAGTTTCATGATAGATAGGGATAGATGGTTCTTTATTCTATAGTTGTTACCTCCACTCTTCTGGATCGAGTTCTAATGAGGCCGCTATCAGACCCAGAAGGCCTAGTCCTACAGGAGGGTGTGTCCGATGGAGACCCTACTCTAGGGTGGACAGCGGGAAATGATGAGGTGTTACTTTTTCATGGCCGCATATGGGTTTCCGCAAACATACGTGAGGATCTGATGCAGGAGATTCATTTTTCAGCTTGGGCTGTTCATCCTGGGGTCACAAAGATGTTTCAAGACTTACATCATCAGCATTGGTGTCCATGTATGAAGAAGGATGTCACTGGTTTTGTTATGCGGTGCTCCACCTATCAGTAGGTGAAGTCATATCATCAGCGAATAGTAGGGCTTCTTCAACAGTTACCCATTCCTAAGTGGAAATGGAATGATGTCACGATTGAATTTGTAATAGGTATATTGAGATCGCCTCGCGGGAATTATGTGGTTTGGGTTGTAGTGGACAGGCTCACGAAGGTTGAACATTTCTTACTGATCAAGGAGTCCTTCGGTGTGGATGAGCTTGGGAGGTTGCAAATCTGGGAGATTTTCACTTTCATGGGGTTTATATTCATATCATTTCTGATAGGGATTCCCTCTTTACTTCTCATTTCTGGAAGAATCTACAGAGGGCTTTGGGTACACAGGTACTTCTGAGTATAGCTTACGATCCCCAGACAGATGGCCAGTCGGAGCGCACGATTCATGTGCTGGAGGACATGCTACGAGCATATGTCCTTGTTTTTGGAGGTTCATGGGAGAAACATATACATCTAGTGGAGTTTTCCTATAATAATATTTTTCAAGAAACTATTTAGATGGAACCTTATGAGGCTTAGTACGGTAGGCCGTGCCGATCACCTTTGTGTTGGCTGGAGGTGGGAGAAGAATTGTGCTAGGACCTCATCTTGTTCAAGAGACCACAGAGCAGGTGGAGTTGATTTGGAAGAGGATGGATACTACGTAGTCTCAACAGAAACTTTATTCTAATTAGAGGATACGGCCTTTAGAGTTCAAGGTCGGAGATCAAGTTTCCTTGTGTGTTGCCCCAGGGTTGAGACATAAAAGGATTAGGAGACAGGGAAAGCTTTCACAAAGATACATCGTGCCATTTTAGGGTCTCGAGAGAGTCAGTCTGGTTGCTTACAGGTTACAGTTACCTTATAGGTATCAGGATATGCACGACTTCTTCCATGTTTCTCAGCTTCAGTGGTATTTCTTAGACCCATATCAGGTTTTCAACCCAAGGAGGTTGAGCTAGATCAGGATGCATCATTCTAGGAGTAATATATAAGGATTATTGATCATAGTGAAATGGTAATCTGTGGCGGGTCTGTCCCTCTGGTACATGTGCAATGGTAACATAGCCATGTATAGGACGAGACTTGGGAAAGGGAGGCCGACTTGCGATCAGAGTGGCCAGGGTTGGTTGAGGGTTCTTCTTTTATGCCTTGTTAGAAAATTTGAGGATGAATTTCTTTAATGGAGGACGGTTTTAAGAACCCGGACCTTCTGTTCAGGTATGTTTTTCCTTTCCTGGTTATTTTTTATAAAAAGGGGAAAACCTAGAAATTTCTAGAGTACACGCCGTTTACATCGACATCGAGCGAGGCCATGTGATGGCTGTATCCGGGCCACACACACGACCGTGTGGGGTGACATTGTGACCGCTTAAATTAGAGTATAGAAAACCAAATTACATTCAGTGTACTCTAATAGTACACACAGTGTACTTTTCTTTTTATTTTATTAATCGAACTGGGGTCACATTTTAACCATGTTTTCATCTTCTTCTCCACCAAATTCCATACAGGGCGTCTGAGGAGGCTGAATCTTCTCTGACCACCAACCCATCACTGATTCTTCGAATCGAACACTATCGGTTGCAATAGAATCAAAGCTGTGAGTTCATGGTTCTTCTATGGCCTTGTTTCCTATTTCTTCCTCTCATGTGAGTTATCTGAGGTTGAACGTTTTAGGCGTTTTTACAGATCTACTCCGTTATAAGCCCATTCACATGATGAGGTTCAAGTATAAAAATCTAAAAGGATCGAGGTAGGTGGATTGATGACCTACGTTGAATGTCCTTGAGTGTTTGTGAAAAAGTACTGGATATCCATGTATCGGGTATATCGGGTTTGGGTTTGAACATGTTTTATTTATCTGCCTTAGATTTCTTGTGTGGTTGAGGCTATTAGATGAATAATTTTTGCTTGTCAGTATGTTCAAGGATCACCCCATGGGTGTTCTCCTTTGTTTTGGCTGTTTACCGCTGTTTGACTTAGGTTTCCTATGAGTAAAACCTTGTTGCGTTAATTGTTTTCCATAGTATGAATGATTTAATGTGTTTTCTACTGTTTAAATGATTTTTTTTTTCATTTTAGAAATTAGGCAAGTACTTGATGAACATACTTATGGCTGCTACGAATCATTTACATACTATTTCTTTTACTCAAGGTTGCGGGAGCCTGGTGTACTTAGACCATTGGGGGAATTGACGTTAAGTGATTCCTTATAGGGCTTGTTTAATTCTTACCATTATGAGACCATAAGGGGGATTGACATTGTGCTCTCTCAGAGGGTCTAATAAATATCGAATTGAGACTAAAGGGGGAAGTAGAAGTATGTTCTTCATAGAGTCTATAGTATTTATGTAAGATCATAGGTGGGATTTGACGTTGAGTGCTTCCTCAGAGTGTCTTTGCCTTTGTTCGAAGGCTTGACCATAAGGGCCTTCCCACGTGATCTACCCAGAGGGTCAGTGTAATAAATATTATTGGGTGGTTGTGACGAGTCCACTAAGCCAATGAACAAGCTTGGGTTTGTACTACTTGTAGTTTAGGTAGTCTGTTGAGATACCTGTTGTGTTACTTTCTCTTCCATTGGACTATAGAGATTTTTTCTAGATTATTTGGTTCATTATTAAATTAATGAATTAAATTAATAAATAAATGTGAATAGATAATTGTAGGATTGTTTACTTTAGTGTGACCTATTTATCTGCTTCATTTATTTCTATTAATTTTTCTATATTGCTCACTAACAGTAGGGCACAATTATTTTGGTGATTTCCAACTGGGATTAGTATAACACCCTATTTGGGTCCTACTTTTCTGCCCAAATAGGTTATATGGTGGCAGGTTTGGATAGGGATTGTGGCCCTTCTACCTCAGGTGCTTGATCACCGGTTAGAGCTGGAGAGCATGAGACCGAGCTTAGGCTTGCGATGATGCTAGAGTTTACTTTTTACATTTTCCACTTGGGTTTTAGTTGTGTTTCATCATGTTGTTTTGTTTACTTCTTTCCACGAAAACATGTGTCATTCCACATAATTGTTATATTATACAATGCTTCAACTATTTAGTTTAGTTGTCGTGTGCTGTTTACTACTTCCACTATTGTTATTTATTTCATTCCACTGCATACTTTACCAAATGAGGTAATAGTTTCCCCACTTACTCATCAAAGCCCTCACTACTATTCGACATCCTTTGGCGTTTGGGGAAACACACTTGAGGTCATGTGGTGAACCAGGTACATGGCACCAGTTGAGTAGCTCCGGATTCAGTTCGTTATATGGAATTCATTGGAATTATTTTGTGATGGATGCAGATCAATTATAGATACATCATCAATGAATCTACTAATATCATGATTCAAATCAGTTGGCAAAATTAGAGGGGTTTCAATTCACAAATTTAAACTCTCTTATGGATGGTTTTGAAAATATTACTCAAATGTATGTAATTATGAATTCACTCAATATTATAATAGTTATTTATGTCTTTATGATTCTTTTATTTATTAGAGTATCTAAGAGTATCTCCCAATCTCAGGTGACTATCTATATATCTTTACATGATCAATAGTTTTTGATAAATTATTCTTACATTATAGATTAAATTAAATGTGTTTTAATTATTTACATTGACCTATTGGTTAATCTTGTTTTTTCATGATAACATCCAATAAATTATTACACTAACTGGGAATATTAAACCAATCCATTCTTATGATTCGTTTTCCACAAGGTTCTAGGAAGTATTTTCTAACTGATATGTAGGGATAGACTATGATGAATAATGGGATTATCAAATATTTTTTTGTATTTTATTTTTTAAATTTTAATGTTATTTTTTAGTATGTATCTATTTTAACATGAAGAATTATCAATTAATTCTTTTAGCATTAAATTACTTTTATATTATGTTATTATAATATATAAACCACTAAATCTGGGAAACAAGGGCCAGGGTATTCACATTAACACAAATTATTTTAAAGACATTCACAAAATATTTTTTAATAATTTATCAATTATATCTATTTTGTAGAAATATATATTAAACATGATCAGGATAAAATTAATACATGGTAGGTAAAAAATATTATAGATGTATGATGGAATTTTATTATATCATTTTAGTGGCCAATCAATTTTTTTAGTATGTTTAACATTGACGTTTCGATAAAATTTAATGGAATCTTGTCTCTAAGTAATCACACATATTTTTTTTAACCTGAATGAAATTTAGAAAATGGTTTATCTTATTCATATGAAAATTAATTTCCTATTTAAAGCAACTCCGATACATACATTGGAAGTTGTAAATAATCGAAAAATGTTTCCTCTAAATCAAAATATTGCTTAGGATAGTCTAATGTTTTACATTCTAGAATGGATCCATATTCGATATCACATTCTATGCTAAAATATAATAGGTTACATTTTTTTGTGATCTATTATTGTAGATAAAACACACCCTCATAAATTTTAATTTCAATATCACTTGGACATCAGTACCTTTTGGTAATTATTGTGATATATGATTATCTATTGAAACAACACATCATAAAAAAGAAAAATACATAAATATAAGAAACTATTTTCTTAGTTATCACACAAAAAAGGAGATATATAAATCAACTTTATAATAATTCAAAATTTGAATACTAATAATATCACAAAACTTTTAAATTATTATAGATTACAATTCAATAAGCAGTAGTTATAAATGATCCATATAAGTTTATTTCAATACACTTATCTAAAAAAACTATCTTCAAATATATAAATAAAATCCTTTAATTGAGGGGTACAATATTTTTCCCATAGGGTTATCATTTCATCACTCATTCAATCATGTTCTTATTCATATTATCATCATACATACTCATGTTTAAAATTTTAATTGTATAAATGTTATTGACTATTTTTATATGAATTTATGTGAATGATATATAATTCTAAACATTTCAACAACCCATACTCAAAAGGGAATGTTAATAAAATGTTATTTGAAGGTATATTCATGGTGATTTAATATCCTCAATGACATTTTTTACCAATATTTTATTCTATTTATTTAATTATTTGTAAAATATAATTTTTTAAATATTTTTAAAAGTAATATATTTTAAATTAATATAATTTTTTTAATGTGATGTGTGAATAGTATTACATTTTAATTAAAATTTCATCAAAATGTAACTTATATTTTCATAAATAAATTTTTATAATATATATTTTGGCGTCTATTAAATGAGATTAATTGGAATCCTATCATAAGTCAATGGATTATGATTTCATGGATTTGATTCACACTCAAAATCCAATATTCTTTGTTTTCTGTAATAAGTTTAAATGGATCCATGGAAGCATCATTAAGAGATATTATTTAAGAATCATAAAATTCCATCCAAAAATATTATAATTCCATATAGAACTAAATTTATAATATCAAAAGGTATTTGTAAATATACTATATTATATTATTTTTTCTTAATCTATATTACATTATTATTTTAATATTTTTGAAAATCTCAATTTGTGTGAAAGTTATGAAAATCGAGAAAGTAAAACCATGTGTAATTTTAGTATTATAGTTAATTTTCACATATCTAGTTTACAACTAATTTTTTTTGAGAACATTTTTTATATGTAAAAAGATGTATATAATATTACTATATTTTTAGGCTATACTAAAATATTAATGTAGATTTTATTTTTTAAACTGTTTAACTTTCCTTGTGTAACATGTGAATTGAAAAAGGAAAATATTTTTGTGTAAATGAGTCAGTTTTTTATATCTATCATGAATATAAACTTATTTTATATAAAAATTAATTTTATTAAATTTTTATGTATTTTGTACGATGAATTTACTTATGGTAACTAAATTACAGAATAACATTAAATGAAATCCAAATATCCAATGATCGGAATATACTTATTAGACTACATTGATTTTGTTCAAGAACACTCTAATAGTGTTATAATAACTCATCAATATATTTAGTAATATATTGAGTTTATTGGTATATAAAAACATTGTTACTCATGATGGTTCAACTAACTAAATGATTTTTTTAATTTTACTATAGAATTTGGGTTCAAAACTATCTATAAATACAATAAAAAATGAAATAATTTGAAGAATATGAACAAGTTAATAACTCAGTAAATATTTTATTTTATTTAATTCATCAAATATTTTTTACTGATTACACATTTTATTGTTTTTGAATATGTGTGTTTACATAGAAGAATATCTTTTAGGGATTTTTTGTAATCGGCTTAGTATTTCTATTGTAATATTTTACTCATCCTTCATGATCATGGGATTCCAGGGAATAGTAGACATATTGTTCAAGTATAGAAAAATACACCAATAGACAGGTTAATTGACGGATTTCATAGATAACAAGAATGCACATCCAATAAGTATATAATAGAGGATAACTAAATATAGGTTAATTTTTTTGAATAATGTAGATATGGTATATACATCCACAATAAACATTGGATGGTAAATTATGTTTGAATATATTAATTTAAATGATTATTTTTTTAAAAATCATTACTTGGATTATTGTTTTTTATAATTGGTTTTATCCATTTTTGGGTGATATCTATTTTTAAATTTTTAATTTCAGATGCTTTATTTTTTGGGAAAAAATTTCTTATGTTTCATACAAACATAATTCCACTATGGTCATTGTATTAAATATAGTTCATATTTCTATTACATGAATTATTTTACTCTAATCCATAAACTGATCAGTATTTTATAAATCAAATCATCCTAAATCATGAGTGTTTGACAAAACATGATTGTTTGTTATAAATTTTAAATTCATCCCCCTATTATAGATTACCTACATCTAAAAATTAGGATAATAGTTCAATTAATTTCATCCATTAGATTAAAATACAAGTATTGTTTGGTGTCACGGTATTTTTGTTAGTACACCATGTTCAAATGCTTATGCTTGTATCAAATGTGTGCTATATTTCTTTATTTTACTCATTTAAAAACATTAATTTTATGGTGTATATTAAAGGATATTTTTGATTCACAAATACATTGGTTCTATCACCTGTTACATGAAAATTATGGTGTATATATAGTGAACATGTAGATTATTGGGTTTGGTCAAAGGTTGTGTGTTGGATTTAGTTTGAGACGCTCTATTATTATTACAGATTATATTGCATTGTGGACTATGGTTAGTAATGGAATCACTTTTTTATTTTAAATGTTTTATTATACTTTTTATATGGTATGTGCAAATTTTTTTCTAGTGGGTGTCATTTATAGATGACCTACATGTACATTTATTATAGAATGTGTACTTTATTATCTTCTTGGTTGTCATATTACTATAACTACTTGCGTACATGTTCACATATAATGATAATGGTTAATTTTATGTTATTTAGATGTTATTTATGACCTTAGTGTACAAATAATATTTTCCAAATATTAATGATACTTTAAATTACATTTGAGAGCTTATGGAATTCAAGGAGGCATGCTTGAGGTCATGAGAGTGTCTCTGGATTAGTTCTATTTTGGTGGTCCAAGATGGTGCACTAAAAAGTAAATAGTATCCCCAAATGTGAAAAATTAATATGTGGGGGAACTCAACTCCCATTAAAATAAATCACATTATAAAAATATAAAATTTCAACATAATAAAATAAAATAAAATGAAAATAATTCACACATATATATATTAATTATAATTCACAATTATAGTGAAATAGAAAACATTTAAATGACCATTCATATTGATAGTATCTCCTTATATGATTTACCTCATAGAATGTTTATATTGTCCTTTTATAACATCATTGTCTTCATTGTAATTTTTCATTATGAATCTACAAATATATATGTCATAATATTAAATTTTTTAAACTCTCCACAAGGCTATTTATTTACTAGAACATCATGTTTCAAAAAAATTCAAAAATTACCAACTATATTTTCTTAATTCTCAATAACGGTCCCATTAACTGTATGGACTCAATCAAAATTTGAAATTAAAATTTCAAAACTATGACTATATATAACACCGGTAATGTCCCTCTATTTTTCGTTGAAATAATTGACATAAGGAGAATTATAGATAAGGCCACTATTTTTTGTAACTCACTTGTGGTTGAAAATCATAACGGGAAATTGAAACATATTAACATGTCATGATATATAACATGTTTATATATTCAATGGTCTATTATTAGGATGGTTTAATTGATTATGAGAAACTAATTAAATTCATTTCCTTGTAATATCATCCTATATATAACAAATATTGTAGTGGACTATTACAAATTTTGAAAAAAATAATATATAATATGAAAAGAATATTATAGTTTATGTGGAAGCATAATTCTTGAACCAATAGAGTAATTTTTGATAATTAAAATTTTGAATTCAATTCCTTGCTTCCTAATACAATTTCATTTTATGTTTATAAATTCATGTTATATAGACTAAAATGATAAATTATTTAAATATTACCATTGATATGAAAATTCAAATAAAACATGAAATCATTGAAAATTAACTTCATTATCCTCTTAATAAAATGTTTACTGTTGTTTAGGTAATATTATAATAAATCAAATGAATCCATTATGCATGGTTTAAATTTAATAGAGTCTAAATGTGAATGGGACAATCAATAAACATTATTGTATTATCGAAATTAAAAAATAATAATTTTTTGATGATAATTTTTTTGAAAATAAACAATCAAATCTACCCTTTCTATTGAAAATGAGGTATGTGACTTGATGAACACATGTCCCTATAGAGTATTCGAATAACGCTCAATTAGGTAAATACACTTAAATTATACTGGTCCAACAAGTGTTAATCTTTAATCAAACCCACTATAAAAAGAACCATTTCAACTAAATAATAAAGTGTGAAAATAATATTGAGGTGAAAAATTATAAGAATAATCATATCACAAAAACCCTACATGTCTGATTCATGATAATTTATTAAACATAGATGTATGATACAATTAATTAGATTAATATAAGGGTTAATAAAATAATTTGAAAAGAAAATGAGAATTAAAGTCAGAATAAATATATGTATTAGAATGTGATTTCCATGGATATTAAATAATTTATTTTATTATATTATATATCAATAATGTTTAATTTATTTGAATAATAAACTTTAATGATTTATTAGTTTTCAATATATAGATAAATAAATCATTTATAGACATTCCATTTTGGTATGATGAATTAAAAATATATGCCTTATTTTCATCATTGATTTTTATATATTGAGGTATTATCAAACAAATTTCCTAAAAACCACATATTGAATTGATAATATTATTATATTTTTCATTAACACACAAAGTGTTCAAAATTACACCATCACATAATTTATTCTATATATATATTTAATTGAGGATGTGTCTATAAAATCCACCTTTCAGATATAAAATAACATTAAATAACAAAATTACTCTATTTATGACTATGAATTATATGTTAAACATTAATCCAAGCCTTCAAAGATGATATGATATCATGAAATTCATAAAATATATGATCATTTAACTAATACTATTTTTAAAAATAATAAAACCTTTTTTATTATTTTGTTTGACAACAAATTATCCCTATAAATTAAATCAAATAGTCTTATTTATAACTAGATGTTGCGGGAAGAAAATAACTATTACCAATATATGTACACTCTATATATGGATTACCCATATTTGATTCTAACTCTGATTTTAGTATGGGCACCCAAATTATCCCTTAAAAACAATCATGATAAATTTATATCATCTAGGATGTAATTAATTCATCAAATAAATTAAACAATAAATTTAAACATTTTGGGATCATGGTTATTAAATTTCAGCACACCATTAATGTAGAAGTCATTTAATTCCTCATGAAGATGTTTTTAGTGTACATAAATAATTTCTTTATAATCTATTAATACATTATTAATAGACTATAATATAATAAATGGTTATTTATCACATAGCCTTAGAAAAAAAATTATATAATAAACACTTCGTATCTTGTATTTTAGTTTCAAAAAACATTGAATTGAATAGGTTACAACCTTTTAATTACTAATGAAGAAAAACATTATGAGTATCTTTACTGATATCTAGGAATCTCATGAAAAAACATTCAATTATAGTGATTTTTTTGATTGGGTAATTTTATGGAAATTATTCTACCAAACTAAATTCCAAATCATATGTTATAAAATTTTAGGGGATATAAAAATAAATTTAATTCTCACTTTTAGAGAAAAATTCCATTTTCATAATATAGACTTCACTGATTTGAATCCTTACATGATTTATTTTGATAAGACTATTATAAATTATTTGACTCAAGAATTAATGATTTATACACAATAAACCTATGAATAATAATATGCTATTTATTTCCAAAAAATATGAACATGTTATTTTATAATTTACATGATTTTTTTGGAATACATCTATTGTTTGGTATGTTAAAAATATATTTTCATTAAACAACCACAAATTATTTCATGTTTCATTAATCATTATAATAAGAAGAAGAATATTATATAGAGGTTATTGTAACATATCAAATGTTACATATAGGTATTTAATCAAATTATTTGACTATAATAAGATCAAAAAATATAATTGCATACTAAAATTTACACCACTATGGCAGAAATAACTTTTGGTATATTATATTGTTTCAAAAAAGTTTATTTCTTTATAATCTCTCTTGAAAAATTGTTACTACCGATTTCTCAATCAATGATGATGTTAATTCCATCAGGTGAGATAATTCGAGATAATTAATTTAACATTTAGCTAATTTGATTAGTTATTACATCATCAACATCAATTTTAATGAAATCGTATTGATGAAATTAATGAAAATATTATCTATATAGAATTGAAAATTTATAGATTCCTTATTAAACCCATTAGTATTCAAATTTACCTCTTATAATATCATGTTTGAAATATTATCTAGTTTCAAATTTCCTATAATAAAAACCAATGTAATATTTTCCAATCCATCTTGTGAAGGAAGTGACCTTTTTAATCCCATCCAAAAATTCCTTAAAAACATATTGTGTATATCAATTGAAATTTATCCATGATTTTCAATGATTCTTTTAAAATTCATTTTTAATTATATATTATGAAATGGAAATAAAGAAATATATTTTATTATAAATAATATTTTTTAGACGATGAACATTAATGTGAATAAATATATTAAAAACGTATTATATATAAATTAAAACAATAATAAATCATTTAGAAAATATTCTTTTCATTTTTATATATAATTGACATAAAAATAAAACATCCAAATTTTTTAATATTTCAATATGAAATATATGATATGTTAATGTAATAATAATAGGTATTATATGTTATTTTTTTGTATAAAATTAATGTTTTGTATATATGTCCGAATTTTAAAGGGAATGAAATTATTCAAAACCATTAACAATAACTACAATATTTTTAGATTAAATATATTCGATATAAAATTATATGTAATGTATATATTAATATATAAAAAAATATAAAAAAATTATATTGTCATTTTTAAGACATATTGATTAAATTCAATATAAGTATGTTAAAATAAAACAATTTTTGAACTTTTTTACTAAATTTACATACCACAATTAATATAAAAAATATGATTACATATATAAAAAAAGATTTAGTATTTAGTCTATAAATCAAAATATATAAAAATATCAGAAAAAATTATTAAAATTATATTATTATGTTCTAATATTAGATAATAAATATTTAAAATTCTAAAAAATAAGTGGGAAATATATATATCAAATAAAAAATAATTTTATAAAAAATAGAAATAGAAAACTAGATAAATAATATTATAATATGTAAATAGTAATTGAAAAACAATTACACACCAATTTCACAACTATAATCATATAATTACTATAAATGAAAATTATTGAAAAATATACATTATATGGGAGGTGTATAAGACATGGTGAATATTTATCAATGAGTATATTTTCCCAAATAACTAGAATGGAAAAAATATTTTTATATTTATGAAAACTATATATTTTTCACACACATATAGATATATTATGAAATTTATAAGGAAGTAAAATTGTACATCCAATATTTGGGGTTCCAGACAACAAGTAACAAAAAAATATAGTAGGATGTGACTATAGTGGTTGATGATTATGGATTTGGTTTTGGAAATTAAATCCATATGTTATGGAGACTCAAATTATTATGGAGGCAGAGTTAGGGAAAATGGATGGTGAGTGATAAGGTTTGAGTGTTGGGGTAGGAATCTAGGTTATTAATGATTTGGTGGAATGCAATGAAGGATCCAAGGAAGGTTGTTGATGGTTTTATGGGGGAGACAAGAGTAGGTTTTGTGGGGGAATCAGAGAGACATGTGTGAGGATTAGGGATAAGTTAATTTTGTAATTTTTTTGTTTTGTTTCTATATATATTATTGTAATAACTCTACTATTAGTTGGAAAAATGATATTTCACAACCCCCTATGAAATCAGTAATGTTGGGGAATTTGAACCCTATATATATTGTGGTGTAGGAAACCCATATAAGATTTAGGGATCTGGGATTCTATTCATGGGAAATGCGTCATAACCCACACCCATTGTGAACCCCTCTTGGGAGGAAAGTGAGGGATAGTGTGTCCTTTAACACTATTATACAATAGAACATAAGTTTGAGATATACATTGAGTGTATGATAACATATAAATGGTAAGAAATATACTATTAATCATATGATGTTTTAAATAAACCACCATTTTACACCATTTTTTATTATAATAAATGGAAATATATAATTCTTTGAACTATAATACATAAATAAGTTGTCAAATATAAAATGCCACAAAAACCTAGGATAGTTTCTTTGATAGTAAATGCTAGATAAAATCTATAAATGTTTATCCTAGTCACCAATTACCTTTTGGAATGTCGTACAATAGAATAATATTTCTTTGAGTTTAAAAGTATATGAAAAAGAATTATTCCTGAAAAATCGCATGAAAAAGATGAAAAACAGACTAATCCCATGGTGAAGAAACGATAGAACAAACAAGAAAATATATCTGATCATCTATCATATAAACTATTCATGTAAAACTCCACCAATGTAAAATAATGGTGTTGAAACATAGCATTAAAATATTATATTTCAATAAGGTGCCCGATATCCACTTACCCTTATATCTGGAAACTCTCACTCTCTAATGAAAAACATCTTATTATTTTACCCCTTCTTTATTACCACATAAACACATATCCACATCTCTGTATATGTAAATTTTATAATCAAATAAACACATCATTATCACCTCATAATCACTTATAATTTTCCAACCATTATAAGGTAACATGAACATGTTGGAAATCAACCTTGAGGCCTCCTCCTACCATGAATTCCCCACCATGAATCCACAATCTTAAAGGATAATAATGAAATCCTGTATATATATTCATCAAAACCTAAATCAAATATATATATATAGGCACACCATTAACCACCACAACTAATAATAAATATTAAGGGGGTATATATTATGGGGTATCCAGCCATCGATTTCGTCCACAACATAGAAGATTGGGAAAAAATCAAGAAACCATACCCTTTTATGGGAACAAATTATGTCACCAGACTTGGGTTGTCGGAAAATAGATGAAAATTATGTAAAATACATAATATAATATTCCCTTGAATTCATTGAATGGGATTTCATAGTCAATGAAATTCCATAATAGACTAAAATATCTACCTTAAGAACACTATCTCTATCCATAAACAACTTTCCTAATTAATTATAACGAGCTCTATAATTCCAGAAAAGAAATCCCTATCAATATTAATTATTTCATATTTCATAAATCATAGTAGCATTATAAAATTAATGTTACCAACCACATATCATTATGTTATAAATAATTAATGCCAAATCATTCATTAAATGACTTCCTTGTAGAACACATTTATGAATATTTTATAAGAAAATATATATCCTTTACAATTTGGGAAAAAAATATTCCAACAAATATCATTATTCTCTTAACCACCATTCATTTAAGAATTATATAATATCAACAATTACTAATTTATTTTATTCCAACCATATTCATTATATCTTTGAAACAATCACACAAACCCACATAATCTTGACATGAAATCAAATAATTAATTCATAAAACAAGGAATAATCTAACATATCTACCATAAAACTGCATTATTTCCACTAAACTAGCCATCCATTTCAATAATGAACACTAAATTCTTCATCCACCAACACTACAACCAATCAACACCTTATCATTCCAAAACAACCAGAAACCAATAAATAAAAATATATTATATTTGCATATACCATTCATACAACATGAAATAAATTAAATAATAATACCAAATCATAATGAATAATCCATTATTAACCATTCATCTATATAAAATAATAATTATATGTTCAAAAATAGAAACATAAATTATAGATCTCTACACTTCTAATTCATTACCAAATCTATGTGACTAACAAATTATATATAGTGACACGAAATCATCATTAAAAAATGAAATATATATCACAATAGAAAAAATAATACCCTAGTAGCTATGTAAACAAAACCATCAACAAAAAACCCATAACATTTATGTTCGAAAATATCATATGATTCACCCCTCACCAATAATTTATTTTAATAAAATTAATTATATTTTTTTCTTAATCCATAAAATACTCCCCTTTAATTAAAATGAATAATTTAATATAAGTTTATGCATAAATGAAGAATGAGATCTCTTTAATCCCCTATATAAAATGGAGAGTTAACAGTTGTTGTCTGAGGTGATGTGAAATAACCATTAATGGACGAACTAATAGATATGATTCATTAGAAGACCTATCAAAAAATAATTCCACATTGAAACCACACAAAATTAAAACAAATAATTAATCAACATTATTTTCACAAAGTCTGTATAATAATAGATAAGAATAGATTCAATATAAAGGTAATTAAAACACATCATTGGTCACAATGTGTTGATCTCTTAATGATTATGGATAAACCCACATAACGATATGCATATATAAGAAATGACTAATTACTAATAATATTTTTTAGACGAAGTAAGTGAAATAAAAATTAATTTTATATAAAAATATACATTGTATTCATTTTGGAAAATTAAATTTTCATAGTATGAAATGGGTCATTGCATTGAAATAAAAATATTATCTAAAAAGTATTACACATTATTCTCTAAATCTAAAAAGTAAATCCATATTATAAATGATATTAATAAAAATGATCATGGTCAAACCATGTATACCATGAAATAAATAAAAAAGTAAGTAGTATAACATGACAAACCACAACCTTCACTCCACAAACTCATCTCATCTAAAACCAAACCATGTTGCAATAAAAGGAACTACATCACAATAGACCTAAAAATGATAGATACATGAAACATACCACCATGGTCATAAATGTGTATTCAGAGGGATAATGTAGAGATAATATTTATGGATGATTAAATAAAAGGATCATTTGATATAGAAAAGTGTGGTCTACTAAAAACTGATTCATATAATATAAATTTAAAACAACTCATAACCATTATGTTGCAACACTACCCATTATAGAGAAACTAAAATCATATAAGTTAAACATAACATGATTTAATTTGGATTAACCAGATTAAATTCCTATGAAATAATAACCTGGGATGATTTATGATACAACCATATATCTGCATGAAATAACCATAAATCCTCTATGAAATAGACATTACAGCCACACTGTAGCATGTAACCTCATGGTGTGATACATCAGACAATAAAAAACCCTTTCCATGATCCAATTATTCATGGTGTAGTACATAAGACAACACCTACTCCTCATTTTCATTACATATATATTGTCTTCCATATTCTATGATTTTCCCTTTGACTTAGAAAAACTAAATGATGAAAATTAAAGGTTTCCGAAGGTCGGATCTGATACATTAGTAGGGTATATATTTCAAACATGAAAATCTCCATAAGAAAAACAAAACACGTCACAATTAAAATACTACATGAGAAAATGTAGAATAAAATATAACATATCTTTACAATGGAGAACATTTTTAAAAATATGTAAGGATACTGAGCATGAATCTATGACACACATTACCACCCACAATCCTAGAAGTCAACATTCATGTATGAGACAATATATAATGTAATGGAACAATAACACAATATTCTCTTGTCAATATTGAAAGTCAATAGGCATCTTTATGAATGTTTCATCATTCATCATATACATTCCACACCAACCAATGAAATTGGGGTAATCATGATGATATTGGTGAAGCTATGACACTTGAAAGAAAACATTGATCCTATTTTACTAAAAATGAATGACTTAAAAATATCACACCATTCCAACATGATTCATCGAAATTAAATGACTAATAAATAGATATAACATATATCTATGTGGGATGAACCACCTTTACCCTTGATAAGGTGAAGACTTTATGCAAAGATGATCTCCAAAATAAAACGACCGAGGAATCCTCGACCACACTTCATAAGTCTTATAATAATCATGTAATACCATTATAAACTCTTAATTTATCATATCTATCTCATTTTTTCACACAAAACATCTGGTATAAGGAATGACGACTCTATATCATATGTCCAACATAATAGAAATTTTTATGTATTCTAATAAATATCCTCAAATAGAGCTATATTGATGGATGAGTAGAAGATATTATTATAAAATAATTTAAATTATTGAAAGTGTTAAACCCAACAACCCTTGAAACCTAGAACACATGAACACTCTATTGCCTCATTCATTTAGATTTTCCACTCCAAATAAACATCCATATATATATGGGAAAAAGTTTTAATGAATATAAAATATCCAAAATATTGAAAAACAATACATTCAAGACATTCAATTTCAATTGAGTATCACAACATAATATTATTTTCCTTGAGATATCATAAATTTTTGTTATCTCATCCACATACAATATCTCCAAAACCACAAAAACACATGACTCATAGGTCACTAATTGATGAAATGACTTTTTTAACTAATCAATAATATCAAAAAATTGTAACAACCTCATTGAAGGGAATGAAAATTTGTAATAAAATTTATATATGGAACCTCCAACACTATAGAAACCAAAACATGGGAGATATTTTACAGTATTAGTACAAAATAAAAGAGTGATAAAAGAATCCAAAAATATAGTTGTATTGGTAGACTAGATACATACATAAATAAAATTCTAAAACATATTATATGAAACTATAAATTTATGAGAATATTGTTATATCTTATATAGTATATATGAATATTACACATAGATTCCTACAAGGTTTCCCAAGAAAAAAAGGGTTAGATCATATACTTAGTATGAGACTGAAAATAGAAAAATATATCATACCATGAACATGGAATATCTAATATAGTAATAGTGGATGAAATACATGAATACATAATCAACAAAAACTATAGTCCCCATATATCCACGAATGTAACTAAAAACATGTATAATATTCATCATTGATATCATACTGATAGGTTACATAATGATTGAAATTCCAAAAAAATATTCAAGGGCCTTATTCCAAGGCACTATACTAAAATTGGGATATTTTGAAATCAAATCCTATGTATTGTTGTATCATTAAACATTTTAATACCTCAAAGGGGTATATAATTCTAGGCATCTCTTGTCAATTTATTATGTCCAATTCCTTCACTACATGAGTCATCATGAAATTTCATACCATTTATTAAATAACCATAAGATAATTAAAACATGGTTATCCTTATATTATTAAATAAAGAAAACAAAAAATTCTCTATTTAATTTTATAATTATGATTAGTAGTAGAAATACATTAATAAACATAGAAGTTTTTGAGGTAATATAAATGAACCATGAAGTACCTATAACAATGAAATATAGTGTCAATGGTACATTCAATGTGATGGTTTATCTATTGAAGGTAGTAATTGTGTTCAATAGTGTTGTTTTTTAGGATAATAGGGTATTTGTAAATGAAACCATTATCATGGTTCATAAAGAGAATATTAATATTCCAAATCATATTCCCTAGGATTTTTTAACTGGTTATGCTATTTTATGACCACTTATTATGTATTAATGTGATAATTGGTTGAATTATCAACCAATCCAATTTGGGATGATTACCCCTTGGATCATCGATTCCATATCCATATCCAAATTCATATATCTAGATAGGCATATATCTTATAGTAATAAATATACACTTTTACATTACTGAAACATAGGATTATTTTTCTATCATGAAAAAATATTAAGTATCAAACAATTTTTAGTTACTATTGAAAATAAAAGAATATATGTCTGGGAAAAAATCTAAACATTAAAATCTCATAAAATTCATATTGATTATGGTAAATACTACACCTTACAAACTTATAAACTAAATAAAGTCAAAACTAGGGAATAGTACATGAGTATGGAAGAATGATAATTGAGACTGGCAAACCCACCTATAGAATGTTTATTAATTAAAACAAATCCATTACAAATAAAGAGAATTAAATTTATATATAAAAACAATAAATAAAATTTCATTCATGATATAACATTTGAAATAGTAATTATATTAATCACT
This sequence comes from Viscum album, assembly GCA_963277665.1. NCBI lineage: Eukaryota > Viridiplantae > Streptophyta > Magnoliopsida > Santalales > Viscaceae > Viscum > Viscum album. The sequence continues at coordinate 70,106 of CAUJRU010001615.1, forward strand.
TAGATAAAAAACAGTGTACAATATAAAAAAAATTCTCAATGAGATGAATTTATGATTGAAAACCCTTACCTCTTGGACAAAATTTCCCAAATATATATTTACCTTTTATATAAAAAATAAATCATAAAAATTATGGAAAACAATTCTTTTATCCATTTTAATTTTTAAACATAAAAAATATTAATTATTTAAATTAATTTTATATATTTTCAATATAGAGTGTTCATATTTTTCAAAGTTTCTACTTTTTCAAAATTATATTGTTTTTTTATGACTATCACAAATTTAATCATCCATTAATCATTAATAATATTTATTTTATGATTTATAATTATTTATAAAGATATTATTTCACACTATATGAGTTGATGTGGAAATTCTAAAAGGTAACATAAGTGATGGCCATGTTTCTGTTATTCTTAGATACTGTATGAAGTTTTGTTAAATAATATATGACATATTTATAACATAATAAGAATAGAAATTATTATTTACTTATATATGTCATATATTTCAATAAATTAAATTTCCTTAGTCATACAAGGTATAAATTTATAGTAATGTTCAATTAGGTTTTTAAACTGACCCAAACAAGAATATTCCATACATTAAAGAATGTTAATTTGGTGGTTTAGTAGTAATACAATTTTAATAGAAGAATATTTATCTTATAAAGTGCATACATTTTGGTATATCAGAATGTTATGGAACTAGATCAAAAATAAATAGATATGAAAATATTTCACAATATTAATAAATATATTTTCCTTGTCGTATGCTGGTTTAATATGATTAATATCATAATGATTTTTTATTGTTTATATCATTAATACCTTATTCAATTATTCATAAAATAAACATTATGGTGACATAAAAATCATACGTTTCTTAAAAAATTACTTATGTTCATAATGAGTAAGACAATATATTACACCACTATATTGATGTGGTAGTTCTCACATAATCATGGATGATGATTTTTATTTATATATAATGAATCAAAGTGGTAATATGGTTTGTCATATAATATTTTTTTCATATGTATCATAATTAATTACTAATACTACCTTCTTGACCATCCATGTTAAGTGGTGATGGAAAATGAAACATGTTTCATTGATGAGGAGTTAGTCTGCACATACACACGAATCACATTTTAATTTTTCATTAGTGAAAAAGATAAATTTGGTTAATTATTATTTCTTTATTATACTAAAATTTAAAAAAAATATCCCTTACTAGTGTTACCATATATGGATGGGAAAATTATAATATTTTTAAAACATAGAATGATGTGATGTTAATTTAAATTGATTTGTCACATTGAACATTTTCATATTTCCTTGAAGTATACATTAGAAATGGAGTACTTAGGATAATATCATGAGACTTGATGTTTATGAAATATATATTATAATCATGAGGATGGGAAAAGTAAATATTTTTGAAGGAAACCCAAATTTATTATTGGTGTTGAAGGGGTGGTGAGAGGCCCCATTTAAAAATAAAAAAAAGATATTCTATTAAATACCCAAAAAATTTAATAATTTGAAATAACTATCAGAGGATGTGTAAAAATAAATAAGGAATAAATTAGTGAGAAATCTATAAGTTATATAGAGCATATACCATTAAATTTCAAACACAATTTAATAATTTTTCAAATATTTTCCATTAGATTTAATATATTTTCAATCTTAAATATTACTACGGTAATATGTTTTTACCATAGTAAACCATTATAATGAGTTAAAAATAGTCATTTTTATATAATGTTGATCCACATATCAAAAGTATTGAATAAATATAATAAAATATGTCGATGATAATTGATATAAGTTAATTTTAAAAAAGTAAATGTAAAATTCATTAAAAAAATTTATGTAACACCCGAAGACATTATGGAATGTCTCAATTTTATGTTTAATTTCGTTGAAATCATAAACCACGCTTGAATGAATGATGATATATCAAATTAAATACCTTTATTTTAAAATGACCTTTATATCCGAGCCATTAAATTTGATGGAATGAATAGTAATAACCTAATTATTAATTTTATAAATTATATATTCATTCAAATTTTTTGACATTCATCCAAATGATTTTATATTCATAAGATAAGAGAGAATCTAATTTTACCTATTAAAATACCATAATTTTCTAAAGAATGTTTTTCCACCTTTAAATGGTGCGCATGTTTTTAAACTAACATTTGAATATTTTTTAATTTATATTGAAAAAATGAACTTAAATTTTAAAAATTTATTATCAAAATTAGCATAGGGTGAAATATAATGTATTTTTTAGAAAAAATTTATTTTCGAGTGAATAGTGACAAATAAAATTTTTTATTCAAATGTCAAATTCATTTTTATTAAAAGAAAATTTATGATGTCAATTATATCTCAACTATGATTCCCTAACTAAATTTAAAGTTTCCTATAAATTAAAATATAATATATTTATATGATGGATTTAGTAAATAAGGGTGTTAAAATGGTAAATTTAGTTTTAATAGTTCTGTGAACCGTAGATATTTATTAATAATTATATAATTAATATAATTTTTTAAAATAATTTTTATTATCATGAAATAGATTCTCATTTTAGAATTTTTATGTCTTAATATTATAATATAATTTTATGAAACCTTAAATGTTTCATCAAAGTGTCATAAAATCATTTAAAAATTTAAAATCTATATATTTTTAATAAAAAATGATTGAATGGAAAAATTAATTTTTTCATATCTGGAAAATTATTTTCATTAAATGGAGTTTATTTTTAAATTATAAACATAATAATATGGTCATGGTTATTGTTTTTGGATTTTTCTAGAATAGTTAAATATTGGTGAATAATGAAATGCATAAATTTATTGTATTTAACAATGTATGTAAAGAAATGAATGAATGGGTAATGAATTATGAAAGTACTAGGTATTAACTAATTTGAGCTAACTCACATTTACTATATAATATATTTACTCATGATTACAAATACTATTGATAATTTTTATCCAAAATAATAATCTAATCAATAAAATAATTAAAAACACCACACTCATCCACTATAAATGCCCCACCTCACTACCTATTATCCTCACAACTAAAAGTCATTATGACTTAAAAATTTCAACGCAATACCTCTACCAACACTATAACCTAGATTTTCTTCATTTTGGATACCAAACAATAAGGTCAAAGTTCGTTGAGGAGGTTCTTAATGTAATGAATTCAAGTGTAAATATCCTTAGTTCGTTTAATTTTCATTCAATTGCCATTCTCCTATTATATATTACTTAACATATATATTAAAACCTTAATGATAACTCTACTTCCTTATATATTCATTAATTTTATTATTATTACACTATTTCCACCATCTATTCTTTTCTGTTAATTGTTTTATTCTAGAAATGAAAACATCATATGTAGGATATTATTTACCGTATTCATGGATGATGAGTTTTTTTTTCAATTCTACCTTCATGGATGGTTATAAAACAATGTTTATGGTTAATAATGACCTCAATATATCTGATATAAATTATTTAATATTTTTAACCAGTATATATATGTAATATTAATTTATTAGACCAAATTAGTTTGTGATGAACAAAAAACACCAAAATAACCCAAATGGTTATCATTAATGATTTGTCTAATTAATAATCCCCATATATTAAAAAATTATATATAATAAAATGAAATATAATGAAATTTCATTAATAACATAAATTTTCTATTTGGGATGACTTCTACCATTTCGCATGACCTTTCATGCACGTACATAAGTTAACCAAGCCTAAAAAATAGGGAAAATAACACTCTAAAATTACATAATTTAATATTATAAGTCCAAATAATGGCCATAAATGATCACAAGAAAATTATAATTTTTAAAATAAATATTTAATGGGATCTGAATTAAATTTTTAATGAATATAGTTTCATTATCCATGATATTAAGTATAAGTGGAGAAGACTTTCATACAGAAGGTTAGGGGTTTCTCATCTCACATTTATTTCTATGAGATTACACCTATTAAAAACATATTTAATTCTTGTGTTGAATATATACATAAATTTAAAATATAATAAAATAAATCTCCTTACATTTATTTTATTCTATGTTTCATTTAATGATTAGTAATTTTTGGGGAATATGATTTGATTGATTAGAAATTTGTAATTGTTTCTTCCTAAACATCAATTTTTCATTCAGGTTATGCTTTGTCTCTCTTTACCCCAATATAAATATTATTTAATTTTATAAAATACTTCTAAATTATTTTTATATGCTCCAAAATCATGTACCTATATTAGTTAATCTTCTTTTCAGGGTGATAAATATGTTTTATATAGTTCTCTTTCAAATTCTTCCGGATAAGCATCCCTGATTTAAGGATCTTTCCAATTTCTTACCCAGATTCACATTACCAACATAAAATGTTTTAATATGAAAATATTTTTATAAAATCACTCATTTTTAATTAAATACTATCTTAATTTATTTCTCATATTTTTAAACCATTAATAATTTTTCTTTTTTAACGACCCTATTATAATTTTCCTTAAACCGAACTAAATAAGATCTTTTCTAAATATTATTAAAAACTATTTTTACATGTTTAAACATTATTTGGAAATTATTTATAACTCAAAAATAATTTCATATTATTCTAATTTTTTTATGGGATATACATATTCATAATATATTTTTTTAAAAAATACTAATTCTTTTTTCAAAAGATGTTTTCTTTGAAAAGTAAAAAAGGGAATATCTATCAAGAATTAATAGATAATTTTATTAAAGTATTTTCATATATTTTAACACACACTATTAATTATTATTCTTAATTGGGATTTATATTTTATGATATCATCGATAAAATTTTATTGAATAGACTATGATTATTTTTACGAGTGTTAAATTTCTTGATACCATTCACCATATTATTATTGATGGTTTATGATTATATTTGTTTAATTTTCATTTTATATAATAGTTTATATATTAATATATATGTTTTTTTATGTTTAACCCATTATATATTAATGAATAATTTGACTTATTATCTAATTTTTTGGCCCAACTATTTCCCCTCTATTCATTAGTAGGTCTAATGAGAAAAACAAGGCATGTTTTTTACCAATTTATGTATGGTGTCTTTGTAGAATACTTGACGGTGTGTTTATGATGTACAAAATTATTAATTCCCAAACTATTATATTACTAATTGATAATAGATGTAATTTATCAACTATTTTAATATCCATTGTTAATTTTAATTTATATGAAATTATGTATTTAGAAATTATTTCTCTAATATTATGCTCAAGTTTATGATTTAATTACATGTGTTTTTAGGTGTTCAAATTTCCTTATTGATTATGTTTCTAATGATAAAATGAACAGTATTTGTTTCCATTATTAAGAATTTGAGGTCCCCAATTTCATACATTTTAGTTTTCACCATTACTTAAAGATGTATTTTTTCAATGACTTGTAGGTATAATCTAGTAGTTTTTTCTGATTACAATAAAGTTTATATATTTTTTGTTTCCTTTAATGTTGTAATTTAATACTTTTAGTTGTGTCTATTATTCTAGATATACTAAAAAATTAGATCCTCTAGGATAAAAACACGTATTCATAGTACCTATTAAATAATGTAAGGTACCAACTATCGGAAACTAGGTCAGTGTCTTTACAATTTAAGTGGAAATGATAGGTATGTTTTAAAATATAAAATATAAGTTTACCATATAACATTTTAAATTGTATAAATTTGGTTATAAAACATATATTTGTTCCATATTAGTGTATTGTGAGTTTTCTTTTATCCTTATATCCTAGTGATTTTGTTATAGTTGTAATTTTGGAGTGTTTTTATTTTTCAATTTAACTAAAAGTAATTCTTTTTGGATGAATTAAGAAAAAAATCATCAATAATTTTTATTTTCATGAGGGATTCAATAATGAATGCCAATTTTTTCCAAATAAATATATTTTTTTAAGAAATTAGATTTTTATTTATACTGATGATTAAAAGAACATTAGAGTTGACGTTGTGTGATAGTTTAGGATAATATTATTACCTTCTATATCAGGGTCTCCAATGTTATATTACAACCTTAAATATTTTAGTCATCAAAATCTTCATATATATTAGCTAGTAAAATATGTGGTTATTCTATCCTTATAAATTATTATGTCGGGTTGTTTTCGTGTCAAAAAATTTGTTTTATTTTAAAGGCATTCACAATGATAAATCTCCAATTACAAAAAACATATTCTCTTCTATAAATAATCTACACATGATATTCATTATAGGAAATGTCCGGCTCTAACTCTATTCCATAATAGATGAGAAAATGTGTTTAATATATCATTTATTTCCTTAGTAATGAAATATAGAAAAATACATGTAATTTAGAATGGTTAGTAGGAATAAAAAATCATTAATCTTCTACTCCAATTATTTCTATTATTTCAAAAGGCATAATCTACCAAGGGATTAATGTCACATTTTTTTCAAATCATACAACTCCCATCCATGGGAAGCCTTAAAAAATATATTAACCCAACATGAAATTATATATTATTCATTTGATTATTATCATTTTACTTTTGTTAACTCAATGATTCATTAATATGATCCTCAATAGTAAATACATTAATAGTTTTCTCCTCTACATGATATATCCAAGAATGTTTTCTTTTTTAAAATTATTCACAATAGGTAGGATTAATAAAAATTATTCAATATATTTCTTTGAACAATTCCCTCTAGATGAGAGAATGGAATCTATTATTGAGTAAAAAGTCCACCAATGGTAGTTACTGATCCCACATAAATTTGATGTTATGATTATATGATCTTATTATTCCTTGAATTGTCTCAAAATCCTTTCATAGTACTCATAGGTTTTGGGATGATAGGACATGCTTAAATAATTAATAGTTTTGAGATCCCTTTGATGAATATTACAGAATTTTGATGTCCACCAAGGGATATAATCAGTTATCAATGATAGAGGTACACCATTATGAATTATAATTTTATTGATATAAGTCAGAATCAGTTGAAAAGGGGAGGATATTATGTTATACATATTAAATTAGAATACATAGAATGTTGATTAATATATAACCATATAACATCACTATTCCTTAGAGTATCCTAAATTAAAATTACATAGTGGTTCGTTATATTGTCCTACAACCATATTGGTATAGGAAATGGTTTTAGGCCTCCTATATGATGTTTTCATTCTGTTTTTTCCTATTGGTATACTAGGCATCTCAACACATGGTCCAAAATATCCAACATCATGCCATACAACTATATATTTTGTCTTTAATATATATACATATCTTTGCTTCTATAGTGTATTTATAAACAAGACCTGTGATCTTCACCCATAATATCCCTCTTTAGTTAATGTATGGATGAAATACATAACCTCTCTACAAATATTAACACTCATATTCTATAGATTATGTCTTAAAATTTCAAATTATTTAATTCATAAATAAAAAATTTTATGTCATATTAATCATAGAAGAACCACTTTATCATTTATATAAAATATAGTTTAAATGTTTATTGTACATGGAATAATGGATTCACTTTCCTGAAAATCACAATATCCCGCTTTAATAGTTCTTTTTATATTAAATCCTTAATAATAATAATTAGGCTCAAAATTATATTGTCCCTCATAATAAATGTATTCTACACCTTATTTTATTTCATATAGTGGAATTTTATTGAGATGTTGTAGTCCTAATGTATATCCAACAATCATATTTTCATTATGATGATCACTTTATGCATGTAGATATTCGTTAAACTATTATTTTATATATATATATATATATATATATGTAATAGGTTTCACTATAGATTTTGGGTTTCATTATTATCAAAGTAGTGATTATAGATTCTAGATCAATTTTAGGAGTTTTATAGATCTGTCGTTGGATTTCCAAATTTTATAATGCATATGAAACTACCATATATTTATTTATATATGAAAAACCATTTCATTTTTATGATGTTACAATATATATTAATAATCATTTGATATATTATGACAATTATAATACCAATGTATTAATCTGTCTCATCGTTATATTTTAAAAATAATTGTTATATTCCCTTGACCGTGTGAAAATAACACAATAGCATGTTAAATTGATTAAAGAATTATTCAATTAAGAAAATTCTTGAACATATCACTCGTACTAATCTAATGAACCCAAGAAACATTGGATTGTAGATATGTTTGTTAGAGTAGTCCATTCATTGAATACCATTTTCTTGGGATGGTAAATAGATAATCCACCATTCAATACAGCGTGACTAGGAAATGAAACATCATCAAAATAGAATTCAAATTTAATATATTTACCATATGACTAGATTTTCTAAGGGTGTCATGAATTATTTGTTTATGACTACATGCTCTTCATTACTATTTCTATAACACCTTGAGATCTTAATATTTGGTTAATGTCAAATTTCTTATTGGGTTCGATATCATGCACTGAAGTAAACACTAAACATAAAAAAACAATGATATATTTATATAAAATATACATTTTTAAGAATTAATGTAAATATTATATTCTTTAATTAGAGGGAAATAAGAGAAATTACTCTATGAATTATATTTATAAATAAAATAAATTTAAATTTTTATAAAATTTAAACTGAATTAGATTAGGTAAATTACTAAAAAATCTGTCATGAAGTAGCTCAGGTACCCTGGTTACCTGATAATTTTCCAATTCCAAATAGGGTCGAAGGGCATTCCCGATCCCCGTTATTTAGTGACTAAAACTCGGTACCGTACAAAATTGATGTGGGAATGATTTTTTCCACAAGAATTAAAAAATTGAGATAAAAAGGTCATTATGAATACAAGAAAACTATATAGTGAGAATTGTTCTATAATTTAAACTGGTATAAACAAACCAATGAACTATAAAAAGTAATATAAAAGCATGATATTTAACCCATGTACTAATAGACACAACTCTCTATGTTTATGAATCAGTACCTTTATCCACCCCTACGAGGTTATGTACACCTATTTGAACCTAGATGAACATAATCTACAAAATACATAATGTAACATGTAGTGTGTGAGAAAAATATTTATAGGGGTTCACCACTGATTCCATAGAGATGACACAATTTAATTAACCAAACAATGATATCAATTTTACATAAATCGGTTTGGTATTTCGTAAACGTAGGTAAACAAATTCATGATTTATATTTACAATGATGGAAAATAATTTAAAAAAAATTCATAACAAAAACCTTAATATAAAAATATAAATAAATTATAAGGAAAATATTACAGTTTATAAATATTAACATAACTTTATATGTCAAATATAAACAAGTGGGAAACATGGCCATCTGTCAAATGCTTTGGTAGTAACGGTCTATAGGACTCCAAACACCTATGGTGACTTGACAATATGTGTATACACATGTCTTATTTAACACTAGTCAACAGTACTTCATCACTATCCTACTAGGGATGTGACATACTAAATTTATATTTAAGAATATTGGAAATCGTAGTGTGTTTTCCAAAAATCAATCACCAACTACTAACGATTTCATGGTTTTTAATAAACAAACAATTATAGGAAATTTATTTTAAACCAATTATAAATACATTTCATCCCATTATAACATTTCAAACAATCCAATTTCCATTTAAAAGGTAAAATAATCATTTCATAAAATTTTTAGTTATTCTATAACAAAACCTAATGGGCTCTATAAAAAACATTTTAGGCTATTTTTCTTATACACGAATTTGAAATCAATTCTCAATTCAATATCCCAATTAAATACCATAATTTAAATTCAGAAAAAATAAATTTCACAAAATAACATCTATTTCACAATAAATTCCCAAATTTAGTGGAATTATGGGTTTACCTAATTTTATGCCAAAATCCAATTTTATATCCAAATCCCCCTAGTAAATGGATTTGGGTTTCTTATAATTTAATTACATAAGAATCAATAACAAGATATTCATTAAATGCATGAGAATATATTTTTATGAAACTATGAAAACGTGGATAGTGGGGTTTTTCATGGCTAGTGCATGGTTTGAAAAACTATGCACCCACATATTAGAAAATTCCCAACCCGAAGAAAGGGGCTCATTTCTAGGGTGCATGATTTGGTATAATAGGGTGGCCCATCCAAACTAACCATGTGCATGCGATTTTTTAATCCTAAATTATGTTTTAAAATCCAAAAACCACTTTTTAGAACCCTCATAGACCTATATGACCCCATTTGTTTTATTCTTCCCAATGTTATCCAAAGAGATATTTTTGGACCTTATACATCATTCAATTAGTGAGATGAATCTATGAGAAAATATTTCAATATTTATCTAGTATGTTTCCTCTTCCTGTTCTTTTTCTCCCTCTCTCTGTTCTTTCCTCCATAGAGTTTCATTGATCTCTAGTTTGATTGACAGATTTAATAAACTTAGTTTTTGATCATGGGTCTAGGTGTGATTATATGAATTGTTTTCATTAATATTTGCCTGAAAATCCCAATATGCTATTGGTGATTTGATATATAGAGATCATGATGTAGGTGATTCCATTTTGATTATCAAATTTCACGAACCCTAGATTGCTTGATTTGATTAAATAGGTTTAAATTGAATGAATGAGTTTTTATTTAAAGAAAATAAATTATTTAAAACCTAAATCCATTGAAATGTGTTATTTGGATTGGATATATGGTTTTGGCATTAAATTGGGAAAAACACCAAATACCATTGAATTGTGGATTTATTTGATATTTTAGGGAATGTTTTGATTTATGTTTTTGAATTTATATTATAAAAGTGAAATGTGAAATTGAGTTTTGAATTGATTTAAAATTATTATATGAGAGAAAAGTAATAAAATGGGTGTATTAAAACCATTGGGTTTTAACTTTGAAAAATGCATGTTTTGATTGAAAACATGTTTTATTTTTCAAATATAAATTGGAATATGTGAAATGGTAAAATATGATGAATTTCTTTTTAAACTATTTTAAAATAAAATTCCCTTCATTTTTTGTTTATTAAAGGACATGAAATATGTGGTATCTATTGAGTTATTTAGGACACCACTCAATAATTTACAACATTCCAATATTTAAATAAAGTACATCTCATAAATAATGGTATGGTGATTATTTATTCTTCACCAAACTCTATACGGACATGTATATATATATATATTTCTGTGTCACATTATGTGTGTGGATTCTTATTGCATGGAACTATGATACCATTTACATATGACTATGTTGACCGATTTTTTATATTTGAGATATAAATGTATGCCAATGTTTGTGAACTATTATACATGCCATTTGATTTATAGAAATTATTTTATATAAAAATTATTATTTTTCCATTTATTCTAATAATATTCCAATATTATAAATTTAAAGGATGGGTTGTTTTAATTATTCTTTCAAAATGACGAACCTTTTCATTTAAAATTGATATAGAAATTTTTTTATTTATATATTGGCAACTTTTATGGATCCCTTTGTGAGACCCTACTGGGATTTCTGCTCACACCATAAAATTGTGTTTGGGTTTTTTAGATTATCTTCTTCCATGTTCGAGTAGGGGTAAATCCCCATATGGATGAAGTTATAGATGCAAATTCATGGACATAGAGAGTTGTGAACATTTTGACATGGTTTTTTTATTTTTTTCTAGTACTTGTTATAGTACATTGGGCTGTTTATTCCTATTTGACTTATGTTACACTTTTCTATGTGGTATTTTCATGTATGCATAGTGACTTTTTATGACCCATTCTCAATGACTATAGAAGAAATCATTTAAAAATTTATTTTTTATGATTCCTGTCTGTAGTCAGCAACCCATGGGGATTGGTAATTCCCTTTGATCACTGTGTGGATTGGTTCGGTTATTGAGTAACTAGGGAACTCAGGATAGTTCATGATAAACTGGTACTGGAGCTCTAGATTGATCATCTTATCTTAAAGTTAGTATGGAATATGTAATCTTTTACAGATATAGGAGGTAGCTAAGATTGAGTTTCTGGATAACTCTCACTAAAATAAACCTTATGTCCATAGCGGTGTTTTGGAAAATATGTCTTCTAGATTATTTATAGTCTTTACACTACTTTTGATTTGGATAACTAAAATATTAACATCTTTGTCTATTAGTTGGGATTAATTTTCCATGTTAATCTATTTAAGAGTTAATCAAATGTATTTTGTGTTGTCTTCTGATGTTTTGTAGTCTCATGCCCCTAAGAATATTTTAAATTCAGAACAAGGAGGAAGATGCTACTGATTTTTAGTGAGAGAATCCTCTTATGGAAAAAATCCTTGTTGAGGTGATCACATGTACTATCCAAGCTTGGGACATGCATCTTTACTAGTTCCCACTAAGGGCCTTGTAATGTAACCATGGAGGGATTCTTTATAATATATTCTCAAGAGTTTTCTCACTATATAAAACAATAACTACATTGATAAAATCATCTATAACGGTATGAGAAATGAATAATCATGATTCATTACTTGTTAGAATTCATAGAGACACCTAGAAACATCAATGTGAAGTTTCCCACCTTTTTTCATAAAGGAACGAGTAGGTTATAGTGGGACACAATGGTTTAGTTGAATTAAAAGAGAGTATAGAATGGAAAACATTAAGGGTATTTTCAATGAACAATTCTATCTAGATTCATTGGTTTTGGAATAATATTGTTAGTTTATTAGTCTTAATGCAAACCATTTTGCGGAGATTGTGATTTTTGGAAATGAGATAGAATATATTGAGAAGATTATATCTCAAAGGTACACAATTCGACAATGATTAGGTATTCATTCTACAGACTTCTTGTAGAATATTACCTCTAACATGGTTGTTCATTATATAGTATTGATTGTAAAAATTAATTAGGATGGAAAGGAATGGTTGTCTAGAGTTTGTATGTCTTCTATTGGTAGTGTAAATTCCTCTAATAGAAAAAGGAAGTGTAATGATTCCAATGGTGACTCTTGATAGTAAGGGTTTTTTAGGACCTCTTATAATTTATGACATAATCCATTGATTTTCTACCAGTGTGGAAATAATGGGCCATCAATTAGGGTTTTCAATAAAAAAACATAGAAATGTGGCACCTACGGATGGTTGGGTCACGTACATAATTTCATCCATTTTTATTCCACTCCATGTAGTGGGTCTGGATGAAAAAACCTAGCAAAACTACGGAGCCATCAAATGATTCACATTCAAAGGGGTTATATCCACCAGAATCAGGAAGAAAGATTCTTCACATGGTGTAATATTATTTATAGAAAATAGACCCATAAAAAATGAATGTGATAGGTACCATCATTGTTGTTTCATCATTAGTGACTACTTAATTTGAAACTATTGCTTCTCATTCATTCATTTGAAGCCATCTTGATAATCTCTTAAATCTTTATACAAATAATTTAACATATTTAATTGATATTATTACACCCCATTAAATTAAAAGATAATAGGATATATGTAGTTCCTCTTTTATTTTGTCTCTATAAGATGTCGATATTGCTTGGGGCTTTCTGGTTCTCGACATGAAACTACAAGGAAAAATTATCAAGATTGATTGGATCATTTCCAATAAATCCCAATTTGATTATTAATTTTTATTGTCCTCTTTTAGGGAACCTAATTTTGAGTTCCATGTAATTCAATATGAATGGGACCCATGTTCTATAAATGATGGACCTTCTTATAATGAGTTGGGGAAACTTATATATGTTTTTTCTTTTGATGTGGATTGATATTTATTGAGTAATTTTCTCCCTCAAGCTATCTTCTAGTTTCATAATGTGTTTCCTTTGAAATTCTCTGGTTAGCCAATGGTAAGGGAGGTGGAGTTTTTATCAACATTATTCCTAGTACGTAACTAGTGTTTATCACTTTCTACTACATAGTTCCAACTAAAATGAAAGAGTTGATGTCCTAGCGGGATGATCTTCTAGTAACATGCTTTATAATCCTAAGTGAGTCACATAGGGTGGAAGGAATACTCGTTGCTCTGAAGGTTGATGATTACCTTTTCAATTACATTGATTACCAAAATCTCTGCTTGATAATGGTAAAAACAGAACATAATTTTCCATGGAATGAAGATCTATTTAATCGGTTGAAGGGGAAGAAGTGGTTATCGAAGATTGATCTTCAATTTTTCTACCATTAGTTGAGAATAAATGAATCAGACATTCATAAAACCACCTTTTGGAGCATCTAAATTCATTATAGGTAAATTTTTAATCCCTTTTTTCTAATAAAATATCTTGTAGTATTTATGGATTTAATGGATATTATTTTCCATGAGTATATTGACACCGTCATGGAAGTATTTTTTGATAATACCCTTATTTATTCGATATTAGAGGAGTATCATGTGTGTCATCTGAGAGTAGTTCAAGGATTGGTGAGAAATCAGTGAATTAATTCCATGATTTAGAAATGTGATTTCTAGATTTGGGAAGTGAAATTTTTGGAATAGATAGTGTTAGAATATGGTATATCAGTTTATCATGAGAATATAATGGCTATTATAACATGGGAACAATGACATAATGTTTTAACGATTTGGATTCTCTTGGTCTTAATAAGTAATTAGTGTCGGTTTATAAAGGAATTATATAACTTGGCATCTCTAATTACTGCTCCATGTCATAAGTGAGTGCCATTAAATTTGGATGATAGTTTTCGGAACAATTTTGTTGATAAAAACCATATTTTGATGACTAAGTTAGTGATGACACTTCCATACATCGGGAAAGGATATGTGGTCTAATTCGATACATCATTTTATGATTCATGCTACATACATAAGAATGTTGATCGTGTCATTTCTTATGGATATCATCAGCATAGGCTGCACAAAATGAATAAAATGATCTATCACCTTGAACATGAAGATATGATTCTTGCACTTATGATTTGGTGGGGTTAGAATTTTTGAGAAAGGCTTAATGTTTTTTCAGACCACAAGAGTTTGAGTTATATATTATCTCATACAAATTTGAATCTCAGCCAAAGGAATTGGGTATAGTATAGTAATCATTCAACATTGAAAATTCCAATACACTGAGGAATGGGAATATCAATGTATATTCCTTGAGTATGAATATTTCGACCAAATAAGCAAAGGAATCGTTGGAAAATTGTAACCTGATGGAAATTTTCGCACAATTGAATATTTTAATACATAGATAAGATGTTGAGTTTTCTCAAGAAATTTTTTTCTTGGAATCTGATATTCTTTATTTGATTCATCAAGATCTATATCTTGATAATGTATATAGAAACATTTGTGACTATCTTTATGGGGGACACCATTGGTGAGTGGTCATTACTAATAGAAAGAATTACATGTTTTTAGAATCATTTTTTTGTACCATTGGTGGTATTGAAATATATGATGGTGTATTTCAATAACACCTAGTGGGAAGTGAACCCAGGAACCATGAAGATATTCTTGACTTTCAACGTAGTATTATATATACATGTAGGTGAGGAGGCATTGCAGAATTTGTCTCTCATTTTTAAATGTGACAAGAGGCCATTGCAGAGTACTAGATAACTTCTAGTTTGTTTCAACCATTTCAAGTTCCTATATAGAAGTTTTATTGGATTTCAAGGTATATTGTGGTTGGGTTTCCATGTACCAATAGAAATAATAATGGGATATCTATTGTGATTGATCGACAAACGAAATCTAATCACAATATAGTCATTTGTGATACAACTAATGTTGATGAGTTTTTTATGTCTCTATGTGAAATAAATTCTTTGTTTGTACATATTTCATTTTACTATATTCTCATATAGGGATACTCATTTCACTACTCATTTTTGGGGAGGACATTATTAGGCACCTGGATCTAAAACCTATTTGACCACAACAAAGAATCAATATTCAGATGACTAGAAGGAAATAGATATTTAAATTCTTTAGGATATGTTGTGCATTTGCATTAATGACTTTAGTTGAGACTCGGATGATCATTTGTGTCTATTCTAGTTTACATATTGAAATATTTATTAGTTGGCAAACAAAATTTCTCTTTTTGAGGTCTTGTAAGATCATCCTTGCAGATCACTCTTGTGTTGGTCGATGATCGGTGAATGTTCCTTCATTGGGAAAGTCATTTTTTATGAGAAAATATTAATGATTTAATTGACCATTTATAGGATATTGATAAAATATATTCGTTAGAAGTCTTATTCTTATCATCGTCATATATTGTAGGAGTTTTGAGTTAGCGACCATCTATTCTTGAATGTTTCACCTCGGTTGGGTCATCGACAACTTCGGGGGAAGGGGAATCTTTCTACTAGTTTTGTGGGAACTTTTCACATTGTTGAGTAGGTCGGGATATTTTCTTACCATTTACCACCTCCACCATATCTGACATCGATACATAACGTGTTCCAGGTATCTCAGCTACCAAATTATCTATCTAATCCAACTCATGTTCTGTGATGTAGTTATCTTGAGGAAGAACCAAATTTATATGTGACTGAGCATCATGTCAGGATTGTAGATTCTGATACCAAGGTATATCATGGGGGTATGATGTATTTGGTTTGATTACTATAGAATCACGGTTCTGATTCCCATGAGATGTGGGAGAGAGAGGCACTCAAGAGAGAGCTGTGGACTTAACTTTTTGGAATAGAAGCTTATTTGTAGGTTTTAGCAGGACCCAATGTTTATGTGATTGGGAGGATGTAAGATCATGTTATGAATTTCAATTATTCTTAAACCACTATTTTTATCATTCTTGGGTTGGGACTCATTTGGTGTTGTTCATACCTATTTGACTTACGGTAACGTTCTACCTAGGATGTTTCCTTATATACCTACTGACTTGTCCATATGAATTTCACAATGATTGTGGAAAAATTAATTCCCACATTCATTTTTTTGATGATTGGTGCTTGTTTAAAACCTGTTGGGATCAGGAATGCCCTTCGGGCCATGTCACGACCGGCTTAGTTATTGGGTTACCATGGCACCCAGGATGGTTTTTAACAAAATCATTCATTATATAAAATCAAAAAATAATATTTTTATGTGATAGGTATTTATATATAATGAAAAATATGATTAGTTATTATTAATGATTTTTAATTTTTAACATTAATTATTTTTTCTAACGATATTATATAAAAATTATAATATTTAAATTTTAAAAATTTCATTTTTCAATAAAGATGATT
Organism: Viscum album; assembly: GCA_963277665.1. Classification (NCBI taxonomy): domain Eukaryota; kingdom Viridiplantae; phylum Streptophyta; class Magnoliopsida; order Santalales; family Viscaceae; genus Viscum; species Viscum album. The sequence continues at coordinate 87,448 of CAUJRU010001615.1, forward strand.
TTCTATGAAATTATTTGATTTTATTAGGAAATTTAAATTATAATTTTTTTTTATTTTTATTTAACAAATTAAATAACATTTTTTATTTAAATTAATAAAACTATTTAAAGGTGAATTAATTTTATTTTTTTGATATAGTTTAGTTTTATTTGAATAGTGAATATTATTGAATTTTCTAATACCATCACTTTTATATGGTTTATATGTTTTTGAAACCATTTTTATATAAAAAATATATCGTTGAAAAGTTAAATAAATAATATAAAAATACTTTATTCAATTTTTAAAACACATGAATATCATTTTAATAAATCGTGAAATTTTTTATGACAACTATTTGGGTTTTGTTACTATAACAAAATATAAATTAAGGGTAACTAGCATTATGATTTATTTTATTTTGAAATAAGAATTATCATAATAGTTAAAATATTCATAATATCATTAGAATTAATATTTTTTTAATTTGTTTCCTATACATAATGTTTTTTCATAATAATAAAATTCAATAAAACGTTTTTAACTGTCTTAAGTAGTAACCTTAAAAATAACATTAACAATTATAGAAAAATAATTTGGTAAAAATAGTTAAATATAATAATGATTATATTGTTTAATTCGTAAAAATTCACTTTTTGCTTAAAAATTAGAATCCCACCGTTAATATTAGTTACCAAATTGACGGTGAAAATATTTCCTATGAATTATTTTAATAAAAATGGGGAATTTGTATTGAATAAATTAAATTATTATTTTTTACATGAGGAATATAATATAATATTAAATGATATATAGATTAAAACTCATTTTTTGGTTAATAAATAGATAATACCATTAAAAACACTTCATCATAAATCCATCAATATTCTAAATAAGCTGTTTAGCTATATCAAATAATTCTTAATTTAAAATTTTATATTATAACATAGAGAAAATTAATGAGATTAATTTATGATGAAATATAGGTTCATAAAATAAACATTAATTTAAGGGGTTACATTTTATATATAATACCATTTAAATGCACTTAATTAAAAACTAGTTAACTTACTAAAAGTAAATTTGGGTGAAAGAATAAGATTTATAATAAAAACACCAATATCCCTTACCATATCTCAAACTTAATTTATATGGGGAATTTATTACATATCTTATTCCATTACAATTATATTTAAATGTATGAACCCTTAACAATATAATTTTTTCATGATAGAATTTTTAAATAATGATTGCTTTTAAAAGATTCTTTTACTTAACTTATAAATGTAAACCACTTCCACAATTTCAATGATACATAATACCTTTGAAATAATAATTTAAGAACATATATTTTGGTATATATATAATTCAATCCCACTTCCAAAATCCCTTGGAAAAACATGGATATCATTATACTTTCAATTCCATGGATTATTCCAAGGGAAGATCACGTCAGCCACTTCATTATTATATACTTCTTATGTTCTTCTTCTAAATAATATTCTTTCAAATAACATATAACTATAATATTTATATGAAATTAGTTCCACAATTATATATATAGTTTATTATATTAATGGTATAACCCATATATATTCATTTTCATCCTCTTAGAAAAACTAATGAATGTTAGGCATGCATGTGCATGGACTACCAACTAAATGAACTAATGGTTTTCATTTTTCATTGGGATTTTAATTAATTATTAAAAATAAAATATATTTCAAAATCAAAAAAATTATTAATGTATTAGTATTACTCTAATATAGTGATAATATATCAAGTGAAAAATACTCACATCCATAAAAACTGATCATGATAATGTTTTTTCTTGTTTGGGTCAGTTTAATAATCCTTATGATGGATTCTATAAAACACTATAATTGAGGACTATGGTAACATAAGTTATATTATATTATTTTAAAAGAAGAAAATAATGATTTATATATATATGTATCTGGAAATATGATAGTATTTATTTAACTAATTATTAGATTTTCACATGCGTTCTCCAAAATCATTGGAATTGGCCAACACTGGTTCAATATTCACACAACATAAACAAAACCCATATGTAATGATATAAAATATTTTGAAATATTTATGGCTTAAATATTTTAATATATTAAATAATATATAGATTATTTAATAGGTTTCAAGAATAGTGTTATTAATTAAAATTTATAATACATGCCCAAACAATGAATTTTATTAACACCCAGTAGTTGAAATAATCTATGATATTCCAATATAAAAATAAAAAATAATTATAAACAAGGGATAAAAAAGGAAATATATATAAACATTCTAAATAAAAAATTATTAAGGAAAATTTTTTATAGGAGGATATAGTTTCATCCTCTAACCACTAAAATATGGTTAGGGTTTTCATCTCAAATTCCTCTTTTATATTGTATGTAACACCATGATATTTTGCGTATTTCTTTTAGAATTACTTTTTTCTTTCTGATATTTTTCATTGAAAGGATCACTAAAAATAATATTATATATATAAAAGAACATTTATTTTCATTAATTATACAAAATTAAAATTTAATTATGAACTACATGAAATATAAAGGTAATATTTGTCTATACATAACACTGAGGTTAGTTTACGTTACATGAGAGAATTAATTTCCTCGATGACCTTTGTGACACACAAGAATGAGATTTACCAAATTATGATGTATTATTAAAATATTATTTTTTAATATATTAAGAATTAATCTATATGATCAGTTAGTAGTTATAAATTTTATTAAATATCTTATGAGAATATATAGTTTTAAAAAATATAAAATAAATTCATTAGGTACAATTAACCAATTAGATATAAAGGGACTATATTTACAGAAAACTATTTTATTATCCAAAAGAAATTTGGCTCTAATAAATTAAATTCATTAAAAAGTGAGTGATATTAATTTAATATAGATATATATATTATATACAAAAAATATTTTTTATATTCATGCCATAGATTCGATGTGAATTTGGGAAGAGAAAACTAAATTTTAACATATAAGGCCCAATATTTTTATTAAGTCTGTTTCACCACCTATTGATAGAATATTTTTTAAATGTAATAATGTAACTTTTATAAATATTATATTTTAAAATGAATTTAATTTTTGAATTTTAATCATAAAATTTTTTTAGGGATAATTTTTTGTGATTTATTTTTTGTTGAAGCATTAAAAATAATAAATTTTAATTCAAAACGGATTTTTCATCCAATTTATTTATAGTGTTAAATTATATATTAATTTTGATTAAGATATAACATAAAATTTTTATTAATGAATTAAATTTTTTTATTGTAGTCAACTTCACATTAAAATTGACTATAAAAACATATGAATCTTTTTAAAAATTTTACTTTAAAACCCACATTGTCATCCCATATATGAGATTAGATTTAAATTAATTTCTTGAACTTATGTGTCTGAAATTTATAGAAATTAAATAAATATTTGGAATCATAATAATTTCTAATTTCTAATATGGTAAACATATATTTTTACTAAAAAGATCAATGAATGTAATTAAAATTACATATAAAAATTAATGTTTAATAAAGCATAAAAAGGGACTAAACCCAAACCATAAGGACGAAAACGATCTATAAACATACCCACAACCAATTTTATAGACATATTAAGACCATATACTTCCTTGTATGGAATTGGGACCATTATTGGATCCACATGAAATAAAAAAAATATGGATGGGGATCCCCTTTCCTAAAATTTTACATGATTTCCACTTCTCCACTACTATAAAAAGGTCTTCTCTCCTGTTAATTCCACACACCTCTCAAGAAAAAAAAGTTTGGAAAATAACGTAAAATGTATCTCCTAGAAATTCATACCATACTCCTTGAAACCACTCTTTTGGAAGAAATCATTCAAAGGAATCCCATTGGTGAAAACCAAAAGGAGTTACCCGAATAAGAGATAACATTCCTTCTCATTGTCCATTCTTATAATTTATTTCTCCACTGCATAAAATATAATTTTTTCATACATATATAAAAGGAAAATTATTCTCAATATATTATATGTTTTTATACTAATGGTTATACCTGCACTTATACACACATCCATTTAAATCTTAACGAAAATACTATTTAGGTGTTCGTCGAACTACTTCATCAAAAAATAGTGATTGATCATTTTTCTTTTAAAACCTATCATGGTGGAAATTATGTTTGAAACACTATTTTTATAAAATATTTATGATATTCTATTTTATGTAATCTTATATTTCTATTTTTAAGAATATATCTTTATATATTCCATCTTTTTTACATACGACAATTTCCTTTGAGAAAATGTAAACTACAACCCCCTCAAAGCGATATGATTCTTTCACACACTACACAAAGTCTATTAATGATATTGTCAGTGGAATTATATAATATAAATATGATATAATCATGATGATGGAATAATTATATATAAATATAAATATATATATATTATTTATTTACAATCATTCTTCCAATACGATAATAAGACAAAACAACCTACATGCGAATGTACAACCTACCATCTCCAAGAATAATGTATTCTATTTCGTACATCTATATCCCAGAGATTGTTGTAATACACATATAATAAATATATATTATAATTATATCATGTTTTAAATTCTAAAAATCATAATATAATTATAAGGACCAATGATATAACAAGTTAAGACACATGAAAAAATATAAAGCGGATATTACCCATAGCATAAACATTAAATGGAATTAATAATTAATGGGATATATAATGTATTAACACAATAATATATCATATTATATATTAGAATATTTTTATTTAATTTATGTATAACAAACATAAATTATTACAAATGATGTTTGAATAAGTACGGCAAGATTTAAGACACATGGTAAGAGAATTTCATATCAATATTTATTCCTATGAGATGCATACCTTATTCACCAATCACTTCTTTCTTGTGGTGTATAAAAGTCACGGGAATGTATTATATTCTTATTATAATTAAATATATGGTTATTTACATAATAATTTTATGATTATTGTCTCATGGGGTTTATGTTTCAAAATTTACCAAATTTGTAGAGTAATTTTATCTCAAATGTTTTTCTTAAAGGTACATGCCATGTTATATGTATATATTTTTATACAAGGTGTACATACATACATTAAAATGTTCTAAAATTAATATCATTTTCATTATTTTTTAAAGGTCCATGTAATTTCGTTTTCCAACTTGGGGAGTATGATTCAAAGTTACTTTGTGGTATGATTTTATTGAAATAATGTCACTATTTATCAAGATTGTTTATGAATAATGCTTTAATTAATGAAATATCACGATCCCTAAATCAGGGATAATCACGATTTTTCTTCTAATTTGGTTAGGAATTATTTCTACATGTATTAGTAACATTTTTTCACTAATTTATATTAAACATAATTAAGAAAATGTATTTCAAAAAATGTGACCTTGTATCTATCATTTATGAGAAATATGTTTTCCTTCAAATCTATTATTTCCAAAATAGATTCCAAGAATATTATAATACTATCCTATTATCATTATAATAAAAGTTTAATTTTTCTATTTTACCATCTTTTCAATGGGATCTTCTTTTTTATTTCTGAATAAGACATTTCTCCCCACTTACTCACCCTGTAAAAGGAAGGTTCTTTTTTTACATCTTAATACATGTACGGATTTACCTGTAATCATTTCTTTGAAGACTACATTTAATGTCTAAAAAGATAATATTTAGTAAATTTTTTTGAATTTTTTTTAGTAAAATGGTTTTAAAAAGTTTTTCAAGATCCTCTACATGCTTTCCAAGGGAAAGGGTTTCAAATTTCTTTTAATGCATATATTTTATGTTATGAAGAATATTTTAATGAAAATGGTTTTTAAAAGGTTTTATGTTTTAAAATGATTTTTTTTAAATTATAAAGCATAATTTTTTCATGAATTGTTTTTAAATTATCTTAAATATTATTTCACATATAAGATACCCTTTTTGGTTTTACTCAGGGATTTCTGGGGACGTGTTTCAATGTTTCCGTTAAAATTAAATCTCTAAAGGGTTTATATTTTATGGAATGATGTTTTAAAATTAATTTTATCATTAATTGGTTATATGTATATGAATCTTGATTATTTTATTGGGTTATTCTTTTATGAAATGATTATAAAACTTTTTTCCTTTTTCATAGGTTATGTTATTATTTAATTTTATGAAACCCATTTTATTTCATGGGTTATGATACAATTTTTTAATTTTAAAACATGTATGTTTAATATCATTATGCATTGGGTCAGACCTATGTCTCTAAACAATTAATTGGGTAATGATAAATTTCTTATAACCTAAAATGGTACACAGGAGGGCCTACAATGCCCGGAACAAGAGGGTATAAGAGTGGAAATTTGAAGCCTGAAATAACAGCATACATGAGATGACATTACAATCCCAAAATAGGAGGTTAAAGGGGATGAAATACCATTACCAAAACAATATGTTACAAAGGAGGTTATCCCAATCCCAAAGATGGTACATAAGTGATTTTTCCAACCCTAATGTGTTACAATGGTCTCAGTTGGAAAACATAACATAATGTTATTATATTCTTATGTGTTTTCCATAATTCTATGTTATATTTCTATGTTATTATTTCATGGATTACGATATTTATTTCCTTATGATTCATGTCTTATGAACTGCCAATATTTATTCAATGATTCATAATTATGATCTTTGATTTTAAGGATACATTCTTCAAATATTTTTACCACGTTCACATACTCTTATGCACAAGTTTATGATTATATGTCTCCACTTTTAACCATTACTAAGCTTTTGAGATCACTGATTTTATTATTTCCTTATATATCTTATGAAGATATGCATTATAAATGATGTGTCTAATGAGGATTGGAGTCCAAAAGTACCTAGTAGGAGATAATTGAGCTCATTTATGTACTAATATTCAATTTTCCATGTTTCTAATGGAACAAAACTGATTATGTCCTTGGGAATCTATTTTTTAATGTTTTATGTATTCTAAGAATGTGATGTAATTTCTATATACCTTCTGATTCTGCATTTATAGTTAGTATTAGATAAAATCATTAGTCATCCATTTGAAACTAGGATGAGAAAACCATAGTGATAACTCCAAAAAATAATGATAAGTCTACGTATATGGAAAATTATAGTAAAATGTATGAGAATTTGGGAATAAGATAGATTGAGTGGTTTCTTATAAATGCATCTTTGTCTGGATACTACAAGTAAATGTGGAAATGGAATATATATACCTATGGGTAAAAACCAAGACATGATTTCTCGAGCCTAACATGGGGTAATTTGGTACATGGCACCAAGCCTTGATGCACACTAAATTTGAAACTTATAGTGGCTATTCTTAGTAAATTCAAAAACACTTTATGAACCATTATGATGGTTTTTTTATAAAATATTACTATGAAAAAATATGATAAACCTAATGTTTCTTCTATTAAAATGTTTGTGTCCTGATTATGTGGTGATATTTTATGATATGTTTCTCATCACATGATTTTTGGTTTTAGTTAATAGAGAAAACTATAAAGAACATGGTTAAAATTTAATGTTTTAGATGTGGATGTTTGGGAATTATGAAAATATATTTCTAAAGTGGAAAGGTCATAATAATAATAATAAAATTTTTATTAGTATTGTTTGTGCTTTTGAAGATAAGGAGACCGCACGCGACCTATGAAATGTATGTGATATTCTTACAGTATTTTTTACTTTAATCATAAAAAGTATAATTGGATTGAGGTTTAGGAATGTCTAGAAAGAAATTATATTTCCTATTCTAAGAAAGAAGAATTATTGAATATTTTTAGGAATCATGGGAATTGGTTTACGAATAATTATGTATGAATGGAGTTCTTCTATTTTTGGAATTTGGAGATTATGTTATATGAATCATGGAATACATAATTATTTTTAGTATAAGTTTCCATTAATTATTAAAAAATATATATTTAGTGGTAATTAGGACATAAAAAATATATATATTTATTAAGGTATGGTAATCATTAATGTGATCAAGACGTTGAGATAATATTGTTTTACTTGGATAAAGAGATGATGGATTTGGAAAATTTCAATTAGATACAAAATGAATAACCTCTATCTGATTATTTATTGGTTAAAAAATTTGTACATGTCATCATGGATGAAGTTTATAATTTATTTGAATTAATGAATATGTCCAATATACCATCAAATAATGAGACATGGATTTTTATAATAATGATTTATGGTAATTATGGTTATTACCAAGTTTTAAGAGAATATAATTTATATTTATTCACATGGTTGAAATATGAAATCCAAGGGCTACAATGTGATATATTAGGGATTAATGTTAACATAATTTTTGTAATTTTTTATAATATTTTGGATTTTAATCATTCGAAAGGGTTATAACTATAACCATTTATGAAAAGATTAGGTTGAACATTGGTGGATGTTTTTGAGAATAATGTTTTATATCCCCACTTGAGAAATTATGAATATTGTATAACCTGTAATGAAATCATGAATTTGATGATAACTGATGAAATATGGGATGGAATATTGTGGATCTCATGATATGTTATTTCTTCTGGAATGAAAAATATTCACATTCATTTTTAGATAAAGAGGTGAAGTTTATCAAAGAACAACAAAGGGGGAGGATGTCCTAAAATCCTGAATGTACATTTTTTTTATGAAAATTAATTGTGTCTATTGAAATGATATCATGAAACAACAAATGGTATCTTAGTATCTCAATTTCAAATGAATCATATTTGTCCCTTACTTCATCACATATTTATGGATTTGTGATTATTTAATTTCTGCAAACCTTTTTATCTATCACTCTTCATCAAAACATAATGTATAGATTTCTCTTCATTGTCCATATTTTCACTTCCCACCATTGATTTCCAATGTGGAAAACTAGTTATATATTACTTTGGTTAACCATTATTAATCAAACATTCCTTTTTAAAATTGATGTTTTAGTATAGAATTTCATGTTTTGGGTTTATAAGAAATGAAATTTTAGTTATTAAACATTTAATAACAATGAATAACTTTGAGAGAAATATTCATTTTATTGGGGTTATAATGTAACACCATGAAATTTAGTGAATAATTTTTTTCCAAATAATTTATTCTTCTTGAAAATTTTCATGTCACGCAATTGTGAAAATAGAAAATATATTTATATTAAAGAACTATTTTATTCCATTTGTTATACACAATAACAAGTTAATCATGCACTAAACTCAATATAATGGTTAAATTTCTCTATATTGAAAACTGAGGATTTCTTATATTACATGCAAGAATGACTTTCCTCAATGGCATGCGTAACAAGCAAGACCATGTTTTACCAAATAATAATATATTGTTAAAATATTAATATTTAATTTATAAAAAAACAACATATCCATTAAGACAATAGTTATAAATATTATTAAATAAATTATGAATAACTATTTTTATACAAATATAAAATTAATTCATTAGTTACATTGAACCACTTGAATATAAAAGGAAAATTTTTCTTGAAAATTATTTGTATGCTCACAAAGTTGTTTCATCATAATAAATTAAATTAATTAAAAATATCTAGTGATATTAGTGTAATATATGTATATATATTATATATATATATAATAGTTTATTATAATCCTTTAATATATTCGATATGATGTAGATAAGAAAAACCATGTTTTACAACATAAAACATGATATTATTAAATTCAATTTTACATGATTTTGATAGAGATCATATTTTAAATATAATTTTTTCAACTTTTATAAATATGATACATCAAAATATAATTCATATTTGAAATTGAATCATAAAACTTTGTTCAGGGAGAATTTTTGGTATTTTAATGTGATGTTTAGTATTTTAAGGAATTGTTAAAAATACTAAATTTTAATTCAATACTCATTCTTCATCTAATTATTTTATATGGTTAAATTATATGTTACGTTTTTTTGAAAATTTAATTAGATAATTTTTTTGTAAATGAACCCCATTCAGGTCACGTTAATCAATTTCACCTTTCAATTGACTATAAAACCCTGGAAAACCTATTTAATGTTTTTCCTTTAAAAACATGAATTGTCATACCATATTAAGGGTTATATTTAAATGGATTAATACCACTTATATGTTTAGAATTTTTAAAAATTAATTCCATTTTTTCAATTAAAATATTTTATAATTTACAATAAGTTCAAATTATTTTTTGAACAAAAATATTTGTCAAAGTAATAAAAATTAATTACAATGATTAAGGTTTAATTAAGCATAATAAGAGACTAAACCATAAACTTAAGGCACAAAATGACTTTTAAATTGTCAAAAATACATTATATGGAAATATTTATACCATATTCATCCTTTTATAGAATTGGATCTATTATTGGATCCACATACAAAAAACGTGGGTGTGGTTTCCCTTTTCATAATTTTTACAAGAATTACACTCCTCCTCTACTATAAAAAGTCATTATTTCTTTCTGCATCCACTCACCTTTAAAGACACATATTTTGGAAACATATATGAAAAATTATCTCCTAAAAATCACTAAATAAAACCTATAATCCACTCTTAGGTCTCAAATCCATCTAAAGAATCCCTTTGGTGAAAACCAAACTAATTTACCTGAATAAGAGGTAACATCATTCATCAAGCTCGATTATTTTATTTTTTTTCTCCACCCCATAAAATATCTATATTTCATGCATATATAATAACAGAAGTATCATAAATATATTGAGATGTTTATAAATTATGTGTTAGACTATCACTTACTCGCACCTCTATCTAATGGGTAGCTAAAATACTATTTACATGTTTTGCAAACTACCGCCTCCAAAAACAATAATGGTTAAATATTCATATAACACATCATGGAATGTGTTAATGATTTTTTTAGTGAGTCATTGAAACAGTACATGGAATTTATTAATGATGTGATTCATTGAAACACTACATGGAATGTATTAAAGATGTGATTCCTTTTCGGCCTCAAATGGATGTGATTCATGGAAACACTACATGGAATTTATTAAAGAAGTGTTTAGTGAAATTATATGATATATATGATATAATAATTATGATATATTATTTATATGTACACACACACATATATATATATATATTTCATTTACACTCTCTCATCCAATACAACAATAAAATGGAAACAACGTTCATGTGTACGTATGTCCAACCATCTCCATGAAAGATGTATTTGATTTCATAAATCTATATTCAATCGATTAATATAATAAAAATATAATAAATTAAAATAAAATTTCTATCATTATTACATTATGTATTTCATTATATATGTTTAAGGACCAATGATATAAAAAGTTAAGACACATGTGGAAAGCAATGTGGATATTACTAAAAGTGTGACCTTTACATGGATTTACTAATAAATGGGTAATATAAATCCAAATAAAATAATATATAGAATAATATATTATAACATTGTTATGTAAATTATTTATATTAATCATATAATAATATTTAGGTTGTCTGAATGAGTGTGGTGATAGTCAAGATATATGGTAAGTGGATTTCATCTCACTCTATATTTCCATGAGATTCATGACTTATTCACTACACGCATCTTTTGTGTGGTGTATATAATTCCCATTAAGTTATCATATGCATAATATATTTAAATATATGGGAATTTACTTAAAACTGGTATGATCTTTCTTTCTTGGGGTTTATGATTCAAATTTTTCCAAATTGTTAATGTAATTTTTCTCAATTTGTCTTCTTTGTAACACAGACCATGTTACACAGCTATATTTTTATATGAGGTTTATAAACATACTTTTAGTGGTTATAAAATGAGTCTCTTTATTTTAATGATATTTTAAATCTCCATGTATTTTCAATTTCCTACATGGGGAGTATGAGTCATTGTTATCATGTGGTAAGTGTGTATTGAAACAATCTCTTTGTTTATCGAGATTGTTTATCATCACATTTTGTTTTTTGAAATATTATGATCCATCATTCAGGAAAAGTCATGAAATTTATTTTCATCTAATTATTCATGATTTTTTTCATGTATTAGTACAATGTTTTCTCTTTATAGTTCAACACATGATTAAGGAAATGTTTTCAAGAGAATATTTCCTTGCCTCTCTCTTCGGTCTAAAATATCTATTCTGTAAAAACAATGCATTCAAAAAATGGATTCCATAAATATTCTAATAATATCCATTTATCACTAAAATAAATTCTATTCACTTTTTGGACTTTTACCTATGTTTTCAAGGGAATATTCTTATCATATTCCAAAGTATGATTTTTCACAACCTTTTTAACATGTGAAAGGAATGTTATATTTATCTCATATAACATTCACATATTTAACAAACATCCATAATTTTAAGATTCCGTTTAATGTTAAAATTTTAAATTTCTGAGAAAATACTTCTGACTGATATTTCTAAAGAAATTATATTCAAATGGTTTTAGAGTTACTCTAAATGATTTCCCATGAAAAATAATTTGAAATTGTTTCCAATTCTTACATTATAATTTTTCATGTTTATTTTCAGTAAAATAGTTTTCAAAAGTTTTTTTGTGTAAATAATAAATTATTTTAAAAGGATAAAGGATACTTTACTCATGAAGTGTTTTTAAATTATCTTTCAAAATTATTTCACATCTAAGGTAACATGATTTGGTTTTACTTATTCATTTATCTAAAAATTATTTCATGTTTTCTTTGATATTATTTCAATGAATCATTCATGTTTTTTAAAATCTTGTTTATGAAATATTTTTTTATTCTACAGGTTATATTTATAAAAACTGGACATCTTTTCATAGGTTATTCTCTCATGAAATGAATATGATATTTGTTTATTTAGTCATAGGTTAAGGTATAATTTCTTGTTTGTGAAACCCATTTCATCTCATGGGCTATGATATTATTTTTTATGATTTTGTGGAACATGTATGAATGATTTTATTATGAGATGAGTGGGAACAATATACCCTTCAAATTGATGGGGTAATGTGAAATGTTTTATGAGCTCAAAGGTTACATAGGAGGTTATCCAAATCCTGAAACAAGAGGGTACACAAGAAGACATCCCAAGCCCGAAACAGTAGGGTACATAAGAGGGAATACGAATCTCGAAACACGATTGTACATGGGGGGACATCCCATTACCAAAACTAGATGGTATCCCAAGACCGAAGCAGCTACACAAGTTCTTTTCCTAATCACAATGTGTTACAAAGTTCATGGGAAGAATCCTTGACATATAGTTATTATATTCTTCTATTTATTCCACAATTCTATGTTTTATTAATTTTTATGATTATAAGGATGATTTTATATATTTCTTTATAATTAATTTATTAAAAACTATGATCCATTATGTCATGATTCATATTTATTATCATTGATACATAGGGTCTGATATTCAAATATTCTGATCGTGTTCTAATACACATATTATCATGTTTAATCTTACATGTATAGATTTTTTACCCGTAATAAGCATTTGAGCTACCCCCTTATTATATTTCTTTCCCTAGATTTTAAAGATATGTTTTATTTATGATGTTTCTAAGAGTGGAGATAGTCAAGAAGAACCCAGTGTGATATAATATAGCTCAGTCAATTACCATAATTAATGCTTCTATGTTTCCATAGGCACTAATATAATATGATCCATGAATTTTTATTTTTCCAATGTTTTAAGTATTTCAAAAAAGTAATTTAATGTATATCAACCTTAATAAAAGGTCACTATTTTATATAACTAATTTAATTTATGTGTGGTGTCTAAAACCTATATGAAATTTAATATCATGTATTATTTTTATTGTATTGGTATTTTATGATCAATTAAAATACCTATCATTCATTTTTATTTGATTCACATTTTTCTTAACTCGAAAAGGTTTTATTTTTATCAATTAAAATTTGTTGAGACAGTATATATTTTATGCACTATTTTTTATTTATATGTTGCATTCACTATCCATGGATATTTTTTACCATGATTGTTTTCATTTTGTTTAGAATCCAAATTGTGTTCCCATATTCATGTGGTTATTGATTAATTTTATTTCTTAATCATAATGTTTTTTTTGATAAATCAACATTATTTCATTATGTTATGATAATTATAATTAAATTATTTCATATAGATTAGTGTAATGTTCTACCAACTGATTTTTTTAAGTGATATTCACTCATTTTTTACTATAAATATAAATTCCAACAACATAAACCCCTGATAAAAAATTATCATTTTGTTGGATATGTTTATTGTATAAAATATTGATAACGAAAGTCTCATTACATTAGTTATATTGTTTCATCATTAAATTTACTCTTCCATGATTGGGTTCTACATAAAAAATATTTTATTTTATGATAATTTTGATACTTGTTTTCAGAAAGAATATATTTTAACAAAAAATTATGTTTTTAGTTATTATTTAATTATATATATTTGTAACACAAATTTTCAAGATACTAATATTTTGATTTCATTTCCCATTCAATTGTTTTCATCCTATCCATATTTCCACAAGAATACCACTATAAATATTCAAGGCTCTTTTATAGGAAGATTATTTATTAAAATAATTAGGTTCAATGGGTTTGTGCTTGATAATTTTGAAATGATATTAAGAAGTAACCGATAAATTTATCTATTATATTAATCTTAAAACATTGTCTAAATTCACTTTCATGTTTTAACACACTTTTCGCCATATATTTTGAAAATTAATTACACTGTTATATTTCTTATGAACTATTTATACTATAATAAATGTTAATATTTAGTGGAAATGTACTCTAAATTCCAAACAATACAATTCCAGTGTGGTTTCATTAAAGAATTGTTTTTCATTGATGATATTTACCTACAACAAAGTATATAAATATTTCTATTTTTATAATTTGGATATGTTCGTTTTAAACAATCCATGATCATTATTTCGAATTATTTTGATAATATTATTTTAATTTTGACACATCCATACACTCATTAGTTTATATTTTATGGGAATCACATAAAATAAAATTCATATTGGATGATTTTCACCTAGAATGGTTTTGATTCAGCTAGAATGGAGCTTAATATTGTCATTTTTTAATTTATTATTCCTATGTAGATGATTATTGGTAGGTTTACTATGTATTCTTTAAATGCCAATTAACTTTATTAGTGTAGGATAATATCACATTATTCTTTTTATTATATGTGTAAATTTGTTTGCATTGTTAATGATTAATGATTAATAGTTTTGTCTGATTATTTATTGATATTTTGTACTATTCATTTTACAAATAATCATGTTTTTTATTCACCTAGTTGTTACTTAAGGATTGATATAAATGGAAATATTGAATTATATTGTGAATTAATTGGACTTAATCTTGCGGTAGGTTGGGGGCAAGATTATATATCCCCTTGATGAATAATTTGGACTCATGAGACAACACATTTTTGGGTTTTCTATGTCTCTCAACCCATAATAAGATGGTATTTTATCATACAGATTTGACAATATTTTTTAAATATAAGAGATTATGAATTTAATCTATATGATATTAGTAAAATATATATTTTTGATTCCATTTATTATCACTAATAAAGAAATATCTCATCTTTATTTTTTTTATATTCATGTTATTTTATTTTTCATAGAATAAAATATCATCCATGTTTATTCAATTACTACCCAATTTTGTTTGTGTTCTCATAAAGATTATTTGATCTCACACCTTCTTATATTTTAATTTCCCTTGTTGATGAATAGAACAACGACACATTATATTTCTTATTGTATAGACTATATGGATAATTTTTTTAAGATATTGAATTCTTTCCATGGATTATTTAGTTTATTATATGGTAAAAAATATCTATCAATTGATAATGACATTGGTTTTTTTAGTTTAATTTTTTCTATATTATCTAAAATTATAAACCTAAATGGTACTGAAAATTTATGTAATAATTTATTTTATATATTGGTAATATTGGGTCATTAGGTCCATGAATATATATTTGGAATCAATTATAGTATATAATATATGTGTTATTCACAACAAATCTAGTATTTTAGGTCTATAGAATTATAGTTGGTAGTAGAGAAGGGTTTAGATAACTTTGGAGAATATAATGTTCATTGGGGAATAATTTAAATGTTGGTAATTTTAGTTTTATATAAATATTAAATTTATAGATAATACATTTGGATAGTATAAGATTCAATTTAATGTAAATAATGAAAAGTGTTTATTGGGATTAGGTAAGAGTGTTTTAGTGAAAACCCTTTGTACTAGTTTATGTGTCAATTCTACTCATAATATGTCATCTTGATGATTTGGTAAAGTTAAGATTGTGTGATTATACAAACAAATTAAACCTTTTATTTATAATACAAGTTTATTTATGATTTCTCAAAGACATATATAGGGTTAATAACCCCAAAAGGTTGGATTTGGTATTAAATCGGTCATCACTAGATTTAAAAAAAAATTCTAAATGCCCATTTAATTTAACACTACCTATCATTATGATATGGTTTATTCAAATTTTCTACATTCAACAATTTTGAATGATTTTATTATGATGTATATTATTTTTAGAGAATAGAATTAGGAAATGTCTAATAATAACCTAGTAAAAAAATTCTAATGTTGAACTGAAAGTATCATATTATAAAATTAAAGGGGTAATAAAAGAAGTAAAATTATGATTTTTGTTATCATATTATATTTTTTATATTATAATAACCATTTTGGATTGGTATTTTTATTCATAATTGCTTTTTTGTTTCATAAATATTCATTACATGGTATAAAATATAATATTTTATAGTGTTATTTCCTAAAAATATGGTATGTAGTACAAAAAATAAAACACTCTTCAAAGTCTTATTAAGGACACATTCTTGGGTTCACCTCATGTTACATTCACTGCATCTCATATCTCGAGGTCATACATCAATGTAAATAGGTGGGAATGTTGCATGATAAGGGAATAATCAAGAGAGACATATAGCATGTGATCATGGGACATATTAAAAATAACATGATCCATAACCATATGTTGTGAACAAGGGGAATACTATATTAAAAAGAACATGGATCATAACACAGAAATTTGGGTTCGACAATTAAATGAGACATTACAGAGCATATAATTATTATTTTCCACCATGGTGTCATAAAATAAAATTACCATGGTTATTCACCAAGGTATCATAAAAAATGTCATCTCTAGAGATTAAATATTTTACCCAATCAATTGGAGTGTTATCAAGGAAAATGGTTCCTATTTACTAATTATCATCATTCACATAGATCATAATCAATCATTTGATTAATAACCTATAGAGAATATAGAATGAGTTTTTTTATCAAAACCAGTGCTACAACATTGAATAATTACTTGACGATTATACCTTTTTTCTCCTATAAAAATGGAATGTGGAATTATTATGTCTAAATCCCCAAATCCATAATTAAATTTTAAATCAGGTTAAATACCCATTAGAAATAAATGCAGTGTGGGTATTCAAATAAAAAGTAATATATAATTTTTCATGTAAAAGTGGGATATTATTGAAGTAAATTATGCAGCATGAAGGGTATAAAACATGGTTTTAGAATATTGTGAAATGAGATAAGGAAAGGGTATCCCATTCATAATTAAAAATTCAGATAGTAATGAGACTATATAATGTTAAAAAATGATCTTCATTTTGATATTAGAAGATATACCACATTAAAAAGGTACTTGAATAGAAAAGAGAAGTATTGATTTCCCTTACTATGAATTGCTACACAAAAATCAGGATTATTGGACATTAGAGGCTTGAAGGAAGCTAGGGGGATCCATTATAGAAAAAATAACCAGAACCTCATGTATGGTGGATTAAAAGTGGACCGGAGATGATTAATTCAATGCTACTTTTAGAAAAATTGGAGGATTTTTTAAATAATTTCCATATATATTCCTTGGAAAACTTGGTTGTGGAAAATGAAAACCCATTAGTTTACCGATCAATTTTTCTCGTGGTTTTTGATAATTGGGAAATAGTATATATTTTCTTAATCTAAAAAAACTGAAAATCATTTTTTATTACTTATTTTGGCATGTAAAATTAATGTTTCCACATAGAAATTTTTTTAAAAAATCTCTTTTTAGACATTGGAATATTACATATAATTTTAAAAATTGATAAAAAAATATTTTAAAATATATGGTATTTATAAAATAACATTTTCTCATATACATATTTTTTTAAAAAAATTGATCCTCATTACGACATAAATATGAATTCCTAAAGTTCAAAAAATCCCAAAAATGTATAGTATAAAATTCACTGAAATATAAAATATTTTAGAGAAATTTCCTTAATTCACTCCAACATAATTTCAGCATGATGATTTTAAGAAAATGTTTATTTTTACATAAATAGTATCTAAATTTTATTATTTTATATTATAATTATATAAAAATTATTTAATTTAAAAAATTATTTTTTTATACAATGTCAAATTTTGGACACTTATAAAAAATTTCCTAGGAAAATAAAAATTATTTATCTTTTTTATTATGGTGATAGAGTTTTTTTAAAAAAATTATTATGCAAAATTGAATTCAAAATTACATTGTTTTGATTTTTTACATTCTAATAATACTAAAACTCACAACTATTTTCGTCTTTGAGAGATATTTTGTGATGATATTTTGGTATCTTGTAAAAGAAAGGTGGATTATATGAAAGATATATTGATTTCATTTTATTATCATCACTTTAAATGTAGGTGAACATATAATTAATGGTATCAGTAATATTTAACAATTATTTCATAATGAGTTTATGTTTATATGTATAAACAACAGAGTACCCCTGAATCAGGTATTGATAAAACTTAACTTTTATATACACATGATTCCATGATATTAAAACGTTGATTGATTATTATTTATTTAGTTTGATAGTATTAATAATTCATGGAGGCATAATTTATTCATGATATTTTTTAAAACATTAAAACAAATTGAGGATTATGATATATATTAACTATATTTTATCCTTATGAACTATTAGTTAATACCATTTTTCCGATAAATATAGAGTTAATTTATAGTGGAATATATAGTTTTGTTCTAGTTTTT
Source organism: Viscum album (assembly GCA_963277665.1). NCBI lineage: Eukaryota > Viridiplantae > Streptophyta > Magnoliopsida > Santalales > Viscaceae > Viscum > Viscum album. The sequence goes on from CAUJRU010001615.1 coordinate 106,698, forward strand.
TTGACTCAGAAAATCCAATTGTTTTGTGAAATGTTTTTTATATAGAATATATTATTTGGGTATATACGTACATGGTTGTATGATTTTATAAATTGATATTTATTTGTGATGAAATATAGGTATCTTCATATAGAATAATAGAGTATGATTGATTTTAAATTATAGGTTATACCCATAATGATGAATATGTTATGAACACTCTCTCCAACATTAATAAATTAACAATAATTGATATTGGTAGGATGGAATTTATTTATGTGGGGGGGGGGATATAACACCTTGAGATGTTAATATATTATTACATTAAAATAATATAATGTGTTGGATATATTTTACTATATACATATGCAAACATAAATGAAACCACAATATATTTGGGAAAGATAATAATATTTATGTATAAATATTAAAACCATGTTTTTGAATTTGGACGAATGAATTAGAGTGACATGGTCATGAAATATATATAAATAAAATGATTACTACATATAATATAAATTCAATTCAATTAGTTTACCTAAAATTAATAATAAGATAATTTTTTTTTAAAATTATTTTTATAAAATAATGTTTTTCTATTTGATATGTATTTATATTTTAACGAAAATTTAATAAATGTGGATAAATTATGATTTATTATTCTACACCAAATTTGTTGGTAAATCCTATGAAATAAAATATTAATTAAAGATATCATTCGAAATTGTCATTTTTTTATAATGAATGATTACATTATATAATATGATTTTATAAAAATGGAAATTATAAATTTATGGATTTTTATTTTATTAAATGCATATAATTTATTTATTTAAAATGAATGTTATATATTAAAAAGATTTTTTGAGGTTTTTCTATAAAAAAATTTGTTTTAGCTGAACAATGAACAATGTTTGTTATTATAACAATGTCACATTTAATTGACATAGATGTTTTTGTAAGATTTTTCTATAAAATATATATTATAAAATAAAAAATTCATTTTAAAATAATATGTTCAATTTATAAAACCAATTAATATAATTTTTTTATCAAATAAAAATTTTGAAAGATCATTTTTTTTTCGTTTCAATAATTAAATTTTTATATGGGGAAATTAGGTTTTTGATTTATTTTAGTTTCACATTAATAAATAATGAAGCATAATTTTCTTTTTAATATAATTATAATTATTAACATTGATAATTTTTTATATAAATTTTTTTTTTCATGAAATTAATATTTTTCAAAAAATGGGTTTCAACGCCTAATACACTTTAATCTAAAAAATATATTTCATAATTTTAGAAATTTTATTTGATAAAATATATCTAATATGTGATTTTATAATTTTAATTTTATAATTATGTTATATTTCATGATATTAATAGAATGCAGATTACAATGCTTAATGTTAATTACCATTTAAATTTTGAAAATGTTATTTTTTATTTGTTTTAGTAGCAACACGTAATATTATTTTTATTATAGTTAAATAAAATATATTATATTAAAACTATTATATATTTTTAAAACAAATATATTCATATCATAGAACAAATTATTTGGATAATAAATAAATAATACTATTAATAACTCTTAATGTTAAAACATCATTTTGTCTACAAATTTGGTTTTTCTATGTACTAAATTTTTTATTAAAAATATATTTATACTTCATTTAGAAATTAAATTATTTTATATAGATTTTAAGTTTACAAAATTCATTAATATTTTTTTATATTGGATTCCATTATATTTTAGTAAAATATAATATCATATATTTAAAAAGCTGATAATATAGTAAAAGATAATTTGGGTAAAAGGTAAAAAAGAAAAAATAAAATCATTAAATCACCCTTAAAATTTATTAAAATGAACATATGGGATGATTTTTTACATTATCCTTTCCCACATCCCTTATTTATCCCCTTTTGATCCATTGAAACATGAATAGTCTAACAGAATTATGGAAAATTTATTACTATTTCCAAAATTCAATTTTACTTCTCTAATAAAACAATACCACCATAAACAATATCAAATATACATTACATCATAGAATTAATCAAATAAAATAATTTAATTTCACATACTATAAAACACTTCCACATCCTAAATCCCCTACCAAACACAATTTTATCCAAATACATTAAATTCAATGGTGATTTCAAAGGAATTTTCATGTCTCCCATTTAAGTATTATATAGTTCTAATGTTATAAATTTTAAACGTAATCATGCAATTATCATATTAATAGAATAATAAGATTACATCAATAGTATTATATTATTTATATATTTATATTAATATTAAAACCCTTATTTATTCATTTTCATCCACTTATAAAAACACTGAAACATCATTTGGTTGTATGTGCGGACTACTATATCTACGATGATTTTTTTTTCTTTTTTTTCTTTTTGATTTTAATTATAAATAATTAAATCTTAAAATATGGTTCACTGTTAAAAAATAAAAATTAAATAAATAATTAAAATTTTATATTCATATTATTTCAAAATCAACACCTCTTTAACCATGCTCAACCTTCAAGTTATAGAGTATTTATGTTTGGGCTGGCCCATACACAAAGATAAACGATTATATAAAAATCTATCATTGGTGAATATGAGAATGAGAAGTAAAAAAGAATATTATAATATAAATTTCACAATATTTTTGGTAAATTGTTACAGAAATTTTATATTAGCTATTTTACTTATTATTAATATATCATATTTCTTCTCTGAAATCACCAAAATAGGCTGACATCGATTAAATCCTAAGGATGAAAATATGAAAATTTTTAGAATTATATAAGATCTATCTAAATAAATATATGTTTTATATTAATTAATTATAAATTAATGGTTAATGATGAAACATTTAACAAATAATGTTTAATTATATAAAAATTATAAAATGTGCATAAATGGTGAACATTATTAACGACCGATTGATGAAATTAGCACCAAATAACCAATGTTCAAAAACTAAATAATTATAAAATTGGTATATAAAAGTTAATATTTAATTATAATGTTACTAAATATATGATTAAGTCAGTGATGTTAGTCTTATAGGATCAAATATTATTTTCAAATAAGCAAGGAAACATTATATGGTATTTTTTTCTAAGATTCATCTCTTTAAGACAAGTTCAAAATTATGCCCTGTTTTTTTATATAGTGTATATATTTCCTCTCCAAGTTATAATATGATAAATTATATTTAACAATGGTAATTAAATTTAAATTAAAATTTATCTTGATTGAGGATATTTTATTCCCAAGCTTCTATTTTCTTATGGGTTTTCAATGACTCAATTTTGATTCATTGAGAAATAATACATTCCATTCGTTGTGTCTTGTTTGTATTAAAGATGAATAATGTAATATTTATTGTTAATGAGTTGAAATTCTGGTGGTTTATCTTTAATTTTTATGTTTAGAATATTATATAATATTAAACCAACATTTATTCAAGAAACAAATAGTATTTAAAATTTATGGGTCATTAAAATTTGGTTGAAATAAGATGCTTAATATTAATTTAATAAATAAATATACATAGTATATATGTTAGTATACTTAAATGGTTTAGAATCATATTATAGTATTGTTATGTTAGAAATTGTATGGTTCATGTTTGTACCCAATGTTGTGATTGTACATTTTAATAATATGAAAAATCATAGATATTCTCGTTCGTGAGTGATATTTTGCAATGATATTATAATATATTGTAAATGATATGAGGATTATATTCAGCATATGTGGATTTAATTTTATTAGTGTTACATTAATGGTATATGAACATATAACAAATGGTATTAATAATATTTAAAAGTGATTTTATTATGAATTTATGTTTATTTATAAATACTAGAGAACATATGTTACATGTATGAAGAAAAGTAATATTTTATATGCACATGATGTTGAGATATTAAATGGTGGATTGATTTTAATGAATGTAGTTAGATAGTATTGATAACTCATTGGATCAATATAAATTCATGATAATATTTTTTTAAATCTAAAAACATTTTGAAATTATAATATATATTAACTAGAGTGTAACTTTATGAACTAATAGTTAATACCATTTCATGTATAAATATAGAGTTAATTTATGGAGGAATATATAGGTACGTTGTGTTTTATTGACTTTGAGAATCCAATTGTTTTTTCAAAGGATTGTTATAGAGTATATATTATTAGGGTGTATACATACATTTGTATACGATTGTATAAATAGTTAATTCTATTTAGAAAAATATTTGTATCATTATATAGACTGAGATAGTATTTTTGAATTCATATTAAAGGTTTTACCCACAATGAAAAATATGTTAAGAACACTCTCTCACAAAGCAGTAAATTATAAATAAATGAAATGAAGTGGAAGAAATTTATTTATATGGTAGGGGGTTATAAAAATCTAAGATTTTAATATATTATAAACTTTAGATAATAGATGTGTTGGATATCTTTCACTACATATAGAACAAAACTTAAATGAACACATGATATATTTGGGTAAGATAAAAATAAATATGTATGACTATTAAAATCACGTATTTGATTTTTATGGAAGGAATATGAGTAAACTATTCATGAAATATATATATATATATATATATATATAAAATAATTTCCACATTTAATATAAATAAAATTTAATTCGTTTACTTTAAATGAATAGTAACATCATTTTTTTAGAATTCTGTTTTCTGATAAAATTAGATTTTAGTGGATATGTATTTATATTTGAAATAAAATGGGATAAATGTGGATAAATTATGATTAAATTTCAACACCAATTTGTTGGTAAATGATATTAAATAAGAATAATTAAAGATATCTTTAAAATTTTTTACTTTCCAATAATTAATTTTTACATAAGAATATATGATTATATTAAAAATTTGAAATTATCAATTTCAGGATTTTTTATTTTATAAAATGAATATATTTTTTTAATTATAAAGGTATTAATATATCATGATGATGTTTTGTGGTTTTTCAAAAAAACTGGGTATTAGTTGAATAGTGAATAATGTTTACCTTTCTAAAAATGACACATTTAAATGAAATAAATGTTTTTATAAATTTTTTTTGTAAAAAATAAATAGTGTAAAATTAAAATAACACATTTTAAAATATTATGGTCAATTTATAATACGAGTTAATATAACTTTTTTTAATCAACTAAATATCTTAAAAATTATTTTTCATTAGTTTCAATTATTAATTGTAAACTTAGAAAAACTAGGTATTTAATTTATTTTAGTTTTACCTAAAATTTTTTTTAATAATAATAGTATTATTATAATTATTAATATTGATATTGATAATTTTGTTATATAAAAAATATTTCTTCATGAAAATAATCTTCTTCCAAAAATGGGTTTCCACGCCTAAAAATCTATAATATTAAAAATAATTTTCATAATATAAGAAATTTTATTTGATAAAATAAATCAAATAAATAAAATATTTCAATTTATCATTTTAATCTTATTTAATAATAATTATTTCACATTTTGAATTTATTTTATATTTCCATGCTTAATGCTATTTTCCATGTTATTATTGAAAATGTTACTTTGGAGTTGTTTTAATAATGATACGTAATTTTGTTTGAAATATATTTTTTAATATTTATTACATTAATAATCGTATATTATTTTTAAAAATTTATATTAATATATAAAAATTCATTTCATGGTTAATTAATGAATAATTCTATTAACAAATCTGAAGGCTAAAACATAATTTTTTATACATATTTAGTTTTTTTATATACTCAATATTTTAAAGAAAAACATATTTTCCCTAATTTAGAAATTTTATTAGGTTATATAAAGGTTATATGTAGGTATATTTTATAAAAATTTGGTTATGTGGGTTTCCATTAATTTTAAATAAGACATAATATTACATATTTCAAAACTACATACCATAGTAAATGATAATTTTGATAAAAGGTTAAACAGAAAAATAAAATAATTTAATCACTCATAAAATGTATTAAAATGATTGTATGATAAATTTTTTTACCTTATCCATTCCTAGACCCCATTTTTTCACTTTTGATCTATTGAACCACGAATAGTTTGATGGAATTATTGAAAATTTATTAGTGTTTCAAAAATATAATTTTCCTTCTCTTATAAATAAATACCAGTTACACAAAATTAAATCCAAATTATATCTTTGAATTACTCTATAAAAATAATTCATTTTCACGCACTATAACACACTCTGACATACTAAATCCCCCTAACCACTCTATTTTATTCGAATACATTAAATTCAACGAAGTTTTCTATAAAACCCCATGATTTTAAAAATAAATTGAAATGACTGAAAAAATGAATCTATACATAATAAAACATTTTTTATTATGTAGTTAAAAATTATTTGTTGAAAGTAAATTTTTCGCTTCTTTGATTTGAATTGTGAAAAATGGACATCTAAAGTTGTGATCAGTAACTTATTTGGAATTTTATAGAACCAAATTTTTTAAGGGTAGTAACACACTATTATGAATAGTAATATAATTAGTAATATGACCCTTATGAATATTAAATCATTCCATTATTTTATTTTATTAAGAGTATAATATAATGAGATTATGAATAATTTTTCAAGGTGATAAAAAATAAGTTATAATTTAAAAAATGTTATGTTTGGAAAAAATAATGATTTTATTTAAAAATAAAGTTAAACATATATTGGAAATTATTTTAAAAAAATGGAATTCATTTTTTAATTCTAAACTTCACAAAATGGCTTTGGTGATTTTTTGGGATTTTTCAAAAATTCATTAATTTTTTATGAATAGTAAAATACGATAATATACCGTATATATACATTAGTAGTTAAATATCATATTCCTAGCATCATGGATGATATAAGAACCACTATTTTGATCTCCGATTCTCTTATTACTATTTTGGGTGACACTAATCAACATTATCTGTAGTCTTGAGAAAAAATATATAACCAGTTATTACAATAACGGTAAACCCCTCCTATCCTTCACTATAAATACCACCCTCAACCTCATCTTCCACTCACAACAGTCAAGATTTTATAATTTACTAAATTATTCCCAATAATAATTTCAAGTATCTTTCCTACATCCATGAATTTATGGTCTCACAAAAATGCTAAAAACAAATGCCTTATGGGGGATCTCAATGAGAAGAGTTCAAGAGGTCAAAATCCACTTTCATTTTCTTGTGTTTTCATTTCAATTATTTATTTTTCATATACTATATTATCCTCCCTTTAAACAAGTTATTAGAAATATCTTCTATTATATATATCCTAGATTGTTAATTTCAACATCATTCATCCTCTTCTCTTCTTCTTATTCAAAAAATAAAATCAACATATGTGATGTGTCGATTTACCGACATCATGGACAATGTGTCTTCAATTTCCACTACTTCCTTCAAAGATGGTTGTAAATCCATTTTAATGGTAAGAAAATATTTTAATGTTAATTATATTACCTCTCTTGTGTTCTTTAGTTAACTTATATGAATAATATTAAAGTTATATGATGAAAATGTTCGTGATAATCGATGAACCACAAAAATGAGCTAAACAAGTACCACTAATGATTTATCTACTGATTAATACTCATACCAAATAACAAACATTATTTATAGAATAATTTAATATTATTTAATCATATTAAAATGATTCCATTCAACATCCGATGTATTTATTCCATTCGACAAGAAAATTATTTATGAATGAACTATGAAAATCACGGGAAGCACACACATGAAACAATGGAAATAACAAAATGTGATTAATAAATGGGTCAAATGATGCTATAAAATGACCATATACAGTGTTATAAACATTAATAGGTTTCATTGAAATATTAATAACACACATTTATCTATTATAATGTATTTTTAATAAATTTTTATGTAAGACGAACCCGAGGTAAGTGTATTCTTATCCCAGTTTCCATTATTTGTGTTAAAACTATATTTCATTAATTATATGGTAATAAGATCATTTGGGTGATGAATTTAATTTATATAAAGTTTTAATATGTTTATTTATAGTGTATAAATATATTCATTTCTTTTTATTAATTCAATCTTTACTAATATGAAATTTGTAAGGGTGTTTTCGTTAAAAAATCAATTTTTGATTTCTATTTTACATAATTCAAAAGCAATGTTTTTAAAAAAATATTCATGTTTGATGATTATGATCTGGTTATTGATATTTTTTATTATTAATTGTAGTATCTATATAATCCTCCAATGCATTGGGTATGTGTATATTGTAGGATGGTCGTAAGATTACTCTATGTGTAACTGCGATGGTAACACCATAAGGTAGTCATGAGGGTTACATTATAAGGAAATCATGAGTGTTAAAAATCATATGGTATAATTTATGGTTATAATATAAGTGGGTAATTTCCAAATAATCCTATCTAGTTTTATTTATGTTTTGTGTTGTTTTATGGAAATATCATGTTTCACCAAGTATGTATATAAGTTTAAAAAGTATGTCTTTGTCAAAATGATTTTATATGTTTATATGTTTTAATACAATAATAGTTTATCTAATTATTTTCATATATATTGTTGATATATTTATGATAATCCCATTTTTTTAAATATTTTTTATAGTTAATAATGTTTTATAGGATAAATATATATGTCATGTTAAATGTTATGAAATTGTTTCAAAGAAATCATGTTGTTGTTTTGTGATAAAATGTTTATTTTTTGGAAGAAATAGATACTATTTAAATGGTACCCACTTTTTAACCATTTCAGTTGATATATATGAGTAATGAACTATATTTCTATAACTATATATCAGAAGCATATTAGGTAATGTGATAAAGTGAAATCTAGTTGAAATTGCTAGATTATATAATTTTTATGGCCAGGTCATTATAGATGTTATTATAGAACAATTTTGTTAACCTCTAGATTTTGTATGATGTTAATAGAATACCATAAATTTTTTTACATTATTTTTATGCTGAAATGGAATAGCATTTATTTATTTCCATGTTTATTAATCTATTATTTGTTTGTTCAGAAAGGTTTTATACAGAATAAATAATGAATATAGAGTTGGAAAGAACCAAGAGACTCATATCTTTCATAATCAACAACTATGAATTATGGTAATTTGATCCGAGTTGATTGTGATATTAATGTATTAGTTTTCACATGTAATAAATGAAATTGGAATACATGATAGAGAACAAAAACAACTTCCACAAGGGAACATGAAAACTGTTGAAAATTTGGAGAGGAAACACCCTCTAACTTTCATTTGATCTTCTGACCCATTAGTAGTTGATTGATGGATTAAATCCATTGAAAATATATTACATGTTATGGTATGTTCATATAATCAAGAGGTTAATCTTTATATTTTTCATTTTTATGGTGATTTTGATTATTGGTGTTTAATGGTCTACAATATCTTGGATTTAGAGGATATTGAATCCTTAGAGTGAGATTAATTTAAAAGCATTTCCCTTGATTTTTTTCCTAAGGTGGTTCAACAAATGGTGATGAAGAAATTCCATTAATTGAGGATAAAAGAAGATGATTAATTGGTCATGTATAATGAAAAAAATCACCTGACTATAATGTTATCCTCCAAATATTATTCTAGATCTTGAGAGAATAGTCAACAATTTTACTTTGTTTTGAATCCATGATATCAAAGGGAATTGGCCTCCGGAGAATTTAAAAGTTAGGAGATACCTATAAGATTTGATGAGAGTATAGAAATGGAGTTCCATAATGATGACATGTATGTTGAGAATAAATAGAAGAAGAGGTACAGATGGGAAGTGTTGGGAAATAATCTATCAATGTTATCTAATGGTAAGAATGTTCAACTTCTAGTTTTTCAAAAGTGTGGTAAAAATAACCATGGGGAATTCCTTACAAAAACTGGGATGTGTTTTCTATGTGTTATGTTTGGATATATGGCTTGAGATTGTAATGAAAATTATCCTATGATTAATTTTGATAAGAAAACATTAATGTCATAAAAATGTGGTGAGGTTTTTTAATTATGTAAATGCTCTCCCAAAGAAATATCTGAGTGATGAAAAGAAGCCAGAGCATAAGCATTGATAGAAAGAAGCAAGAGTATAAGAAAAATGGTGTAGTGAGATTCTTTGTGACTACATCAGCAGATGGCGGGCCATCGAATGAATTAGAATCATGTACTTTTTTCTACTCAGATTTTTCTAATGTCTTGTTTGATAAGGGGTCTACACATTAATTTATTTGTGAGAAAATTTCTACTAAATTGAAAATATCTCCTCAACAAATGAGACCAAAACTTATTTTTAAAACATTAGGGGTAATTTTTACAACAAATATATATTTTATTTATATTTCTATTTTTATATGTGTGAAGAAATTACCTGAACAACTTGATGTTCACCCATTAGTAGAGTTTGATATCATTCTTGGTATGGATTTGATTTTTTTTAACATGCAATGATTGATTGTAGATATAAACAATTTTTTTTTCAAAAATAGTTTTATTTTGTACATAAGAACGAACCCATACATGTGATAACATATCAAGATGCTAAGAAATTTTGTAATAATGAAAATGAATGTTATATTGTTCATATTTTTTAAAAAATCGAACTAGTTGGATCAATGACATGCTAGTGGTAAATTAATTTATAATGTTTTTCATGATTAGTTAGCTGGTGTTATATCTGATTGGGAAGTTGAATTCTCAATTTTTAAAGTTCCTGATGCAAAGACAATTTTAAATCCCCCATATCTGATTTCTCACATGGATATTATTGAATTAAAAATATGTTAAAGGACTTTCTTGATAAAGACGTAATTTAACCAAGAACATCACCATTGGGAGAACCTATTTATTTTGTTAAAAAGAAATATGGTCCCATGAGACTTGAAATTGATTATAGATATTTCAATAACATTAATGTTAAGAATAATTATCATTTTCATCACATCGATGACTTATTTGATCTTCTATATGGAGATTAGTATTTTTTCAAGAATGAATTGAGATTCGGGTACCGTCAATTGAAGGTGATGGTGGATAACATTAAAAAATGCACTTAAAAAAAATATATAGTCATTATGAATTTTTTGTTTTGCTATTTGGGTTAATTAATGATTATTTTATATTTATGAATCTTATGAGTAGAATATTTCATGAGTTCTTCGATAAGATTTTGGCTATGATTATTGATGAAATTATGGTATATTGTTGAAGAAATATAGAGCATGACAAACATAGAAGTGTTATTTGAAAACCATAAAAGAAAATAAACTCTAAGGAAAATTCAAAAAATGTTATTTTTAGAGGAAAGAAATAACTTTCCTTGGTCACATTATTTCTAAATATGAAATAACTATTAATCCCGTTAATTTTAAAGTTATTGTTGAATTGACATGACCCTCAAATAAAAATGCTATTCATTTTTTTCATAGTTTGGCAGGATATGTCAAGTGGTTTGTTGATATATTTTCACTGATATCTAGTCCACTAATTTTGTAAACAATAAAAGTAGTTAAATTCACTTAGATAAAATAATGTGATGATTATTTTCATGAATTCAAATGAATATTGTTGAATGCGCTAGTACTGATAGTACCTTCCATAAATGGGGAGTGTACATAGAAAATGAATCTATTCTTAATGAAAATGGATGTGTTTTGATATAGAATGACCAGGTAATGGATTATGCTTCAAGACAATTAAAACATTATGAGTTAAATTATACCAAACATTATTTGGAACTAGAAGATGTGGTTTTTTTCTTTGTAAAATTGGTGGCATCATTTTTGTGAATCCAAATTTTAAATATATACTAACCAAATTTTTTTTAAATATATATTAACTCAAAAGGAATTAAACATGAGGAATATGGGTTGAATTGAATTTGTAAAATATTTGGATTTTAAGATAAATTACCATCCTAAAAAAATAAAACAAAATGAATGATTCCTATAGTTGAAAACTTCATGCATCATTAACTACGTTACGGTTGGACGAAGACCCAGTGATTATTGATTTGATGAATTTATGCTTGTATGTTTCTAGTAAAAGAAGTTTCTCTATTTTGTTTTAGGATATGATGCAATCATCTTTGTTAGATAGAATTAAGAAAGAATGGAAGACAACTATAGAGTTATAGAAAAAGATATAAATAGTTAAATGTGTATGTATTCAGAATAGAACATTGATAATGATTATGTTTAGATATTTCAAAAAATATTGTGTGTGCCTTGTGTTTCCCTATTGATGAAATAAATGTTGTGCGGAGCTTATAGGTCTCTATTTTTTATATCATCCTGGAAGACAAATGATTTACATAGAACTTTTGGAGTATTACTGGTGGGATAGAATAAAAATTGATATAGTAAATTTTACTGTGAAATGTTTGACATGTCAAATGGTCAAAGCATTTTTTTTCAGTTACCAAATGGGATACATCATCCATTAATAGTGCTAGAGTAGTAATGGGAAAATATATCCATGGAGTTCATTATGTGGATACCAAAGACTTCTTTAGGTAATAATGCAATCACGGTTATTGTTGATCGACTAACAAAAAAAGCTCATTTATTTCCAATTCTAGATTATATGTCATTGGATCACCTTTATCGACTGTAAATCAATGATATTTTCATGTTATATTGAGTTAATATTTCTATTGTATCTTAATGTAATGCTAGGTTCACTTCTGAATTTTGGAATGTCCTTTAGAAGTCATTGGGAATAGAATTAATTATTATTACAACTTTTCATTATCAATTAGCTTGGAAGTCTTAATGGGCAATTCAAATTTTGGAGGATATGATTCTAGAATATTAAAAGGATTACTAATCAATCTGGGGTCAACATAATTTTCTAGTTAAAGTTTCTTAAATAATAGTTTTCATTTCAGTATACAGAATTCACCTTCTGAGGCGTCATATGGGAAGCGGTACCAAACTATAACATTTTGGGATGATGTCAATGAAAGGATTTTTATGGTACCATAATTAGTATAGAAAGTGTAGATAATGTAAAGATGATCTAGAAACACCTATGTACAACTCAGAGAAGGTAGAAAAGTTATGTAGATAATAGTATGAAAGGATTTTCTTTCATGGTTGGTTATTGTGTTATTCATAAAATCTCACCATGGAAAAGTGTAATGGGTTCTGGTAAGAAATGAAAGCTTAGTCCACAGTTCATTTGACATTATGAAATCATAGTGAAATTGGGATCAATGGACAACCAAATAGATTTTCCTCTGATTTTATCTCAAGTACACAATCTTTTTCATGTTTTGATGTTGTGAAAGTATGTTCCAGATTTATCTCATGTTTTGAGCCCAGAAGCAGTTCACTTGGAAGATAACCCTTCTTATGAAGAGAAAACTACTATGATTTTTGAACGAAGAGAAAAAGTATAGACGAATAAGGTAATCCACAAGGTAATTGTCACACCTTGTCTTCATGCTGCGGCATGTTTCTAATTTTTATGTTTTATCATATAATTTTATCTTCTTCAAATGATTATTTCTATTATATATATATATATATATATGTATATGTATATGAAATTCGGTGCAATCCCAACTGAGTTTTTGCGCTTTTTCACTGATAAATTAATGTTTTGGCCTTGACACGTGACCTCGCTGACGCCGCGTGACCTCGCCCGGATCATCAGGACTTAACAGCATGCGACGCACGGGTGAAACATAATTGTGAAGCCGTGCGACTTCGCCAGTGCCGCCGAGTGAACCGCCCTTCGTTCAATTAGCAAAATAGTAATAATAATAATAATAAAGAATTAAAATTAAATGTGCGATCAAAATTTAATAAATTATTTCAATAATAACAATATTATTATTAGTTGAGGATGTTATTTTTAATATTAATATTATTATCATTATTGTTATAAGTGTTAACTCTTATTTTATTTTATCGCCACCCTTTTATTATTATAAATTTATTTTGTTTTATATTTTTCTTTTATTTTTTTATTTTTTTATCTTTATTTATCCTTTCCACCTATTTCCTTTCCCTTTCTTTTTTTCCCACTTCCTCTCTCCCTCCCCCACTCTTGCGCCGCGACCTATCCCCCTGTAATCCTCCTACCCATCGCAACCCTCCTCTCCTCACGCTGTGCCGCCACCGGAAGCCTCCCTCTTTTCCCCTTGAGTCGCGGCAGCCTCCCCTCTTCCCATCGGACCATCTCTCCTAGCCAGCACTATCCGAGAACCTCCACACACAGGACGTCCCACATGAGCCCCGCCCTGCTTCTCCCCTTCGGCTGCTTCCACCAGTAGCCTCTTCGGCGGTTCCCTAAGGCCGGCGCGCCTCCCATGCTTGGGCATGAAACCCCCCCACTTCCCTCGGTCATCCTCCCTTGAACCCTCTACTCGCTCTGATGCACATCACCTCCCCGTCGAATCCCCTTTCCAGCATGGCTGGGTCCGGCACGACCACTGCCCGCGACTCCCCATGTAGCAGCGACCCCACCTGCTGGCCATCTTCCGTCCATCGGCCGCCACTCCGGTAAGCCTTGTTCTTCCTTGTGGTGTTTTTCCACTCATTAGGGGTTCAATTTTAGGGTTTGATCATAATTTTTATCGGTTCAATTTCATGAGTTATGGTTCACCTTTGGTTCGTTTATGGTGCGCATTAGGTGCATTTAAATAATTCAATAATTTTCTAGGTTAATGCTTGATGTTTTAGTTTAATTGTTTGTTTAGGGTCAATTTGATTTTGTTTGATTTGCAGTTGATGTGCGGAGGTCACTGCACACTAGATTTGTGAAGTCTGCGATGACATGGTAGGTAGTTCCATGCCATACCATCTTTAGATGATTTAAATTTCTCCTTAATTAAATTATAATGTGTTCTAATTATAAATTGCGTGATGCGAATATCATTTTGGACGTGCTTTGATATGCATATTGATGAATTTAAGTTGTTTCTAAGTAAATGCCAAAGTTTTTCATGTGCGATGTGTTGTTGAAATTTTCAGACATGTTTTATTTAGTTGTTTAAGGTGTGAAAATTGTGTTTTCAAGAACACTTGAGGTACGAATTTTATTAAATTGAGTTTTTCAAAAGAATGTAAACTATTTTGACATGTTAATTTTTATTTTGAACCTTTAGTATGTTTTAGGGGTGCGAATGATGTTTTAGAAGGGTTGGGATGTGCAATTGATTTTCAAATGGTTCTGGCATCTAAAATTTGTGTGTCTTAAAGTGAGGCCTTGTGGTATGCATATGTGATATTTTACTAATTGAGCAATTGGTTAAATAAATTTTTATTTGAGATGCCGAATAAGGTTGGTAAGGTTTTCAGGGTTGCATGCTAGGTGTGAAATTTGCTTTCATGTTCTTTGAGGTGTCTGTGTCATTAAATGTAGATTTTCAATCAAAATGAGTCACTTTGGGTGAGTTTTCCGTGTTGCGTACTTTTGGAATTAAATTGAAAAATTGTTTGAACAATGGGAAAACATGTTTTAGTATGTATAAGCTGCACTTTTTGTTTTAAAGGGATGTTCATATATGAAATCGAGTTCGTCATTCTAGAGAAAACCTTTTCTTTCTAATTTTAAGTGTTTTATAAATTGTTAATTGCACTTATTAAATTATATGTGGAGCGCGAGAGTTTTTGTTGACAGAATTATGTGTGCGTTAAGTTTTAAAGGTATTCTTACATGTGAAATTGGACATGTCTCATGTGTAAACTTTTATTGTGCTATTTTGAAATGTTCTTCTAATTATTTAAATAGTTTATCAAGTCACGCAAGTGATCTGGACTATGTGATAAAATGGTTTTGGTGTGCGTGTGTTTTTTTATGGTGTTTGGGTATGAAAACGGTGATGTGTATGTGTAATGTTTTGTTTGGTTCGAGATATGTGAATGCGATTTACATTATGTGAATGTGAAACATGATTGAGCACAAGGGAAACCCTGGGTATCTATGTGGGCAGACTAGAACTAGTGCGCTAGTGAACCAGATGGGTATCGTCCCTGTTTCACTTAGCTGGATTGACGATTGCAACACTAACTAAACATATGATATCTGAGGTTCGTGGCCTTCTAAGTCACATGTTCTGAGGGTCGTGGCCTTCTAAGCCACGTTTTCTGAGGGTTGTGGCCTTCTAAGCCACGTTTCACCGAGACACGAGGTTTCTAGGGTCCCACTCAAGATAGATGATCCTTAGGGGATTTACCTATAGTGCTCTACCATCGATGGCGTGGTGCCTTCCGTCGGCATATGGAGGACCACCTGTGTGTGTGTGTGTGTGTGTCTGAGTGAGTATGTGTGTGTTTGTGTGTGCCCACAATGAACCTTCCTCTTCCTCTTTAAAAATTGTGTCTGTGAAATGAGTTCCTTTTTAGTTTTTTTCTTTAGCAGTTAGCCTGTAAATGTTTTCATTAAAATCATTTTGAAAGTATAATGTTGAATAGCACTTTGAATTGTCTTTTGATGTTGTGGCATGGAAATTATTCTCTGTGGCATCCTACTGGGCTTTTAGCTGACACCCTACATACACCCTTGGGTGTTTGTAGATTCTTGTTTCTTGTGTATTCCAGGTTGTGCGTCATGCTCGGCGATGGTGGTTCTGGTTGCTGTTGTTCCTCATGTGCAGGTTGGTGTTGGTAGATTGGGGATGCAACTTCTTGTGTCACATGAGGTTGGTTTTGGAGCTTAGTTCTCTATTTCTATTGTTGTTCATTTTGGGTTTTAGCTGAATTGTAAACATAAACATATTTATAGTTCAGAAGTGTGTGTTGTAGTCTGTTTCCAGTTTCAGTTATTTATCTGGTTCGTGGTTTTTCTATCTTGTATTTCGGGTAAAACTGTTCCCACTTGTTAAACCTGATTCAGGGGCACTTGTGCCAGTCCGTGGGGATCGGGAACCCCCTTCGGGCCTTGCCGCGGACCGGTTCGGGCACCGGATCAGATGGCGACCTGGCCTGGTTTGTGACAAAATGGTATCAAAGGGCAAGGTTTTCTCTCTTGGATCGTTTTCTTTTGGGATAGAGTCACGGTAGACTTGAGTTAAGGTTTTCGGGACTCGACGTCCTGACTACGAGCAATGTGCCTGGCCAGCACACCTCGTGGCGTGACTCGAGTTACCAAAGTATATTGACATTTTTCTGAGTTTTTGGTCCCTGTGGATGATCGTGTCTAAGGGAAATGAAAAGGGAGTAAGGTCAGTGGTCTTAGTGAGCTCGTAGGGTCTGGAAAGCCTTGTGGAGCCGGGGACACTGTCCTAAAATACTCTCTGTGGCCAGTGGCGTGATCGGCGTATGGCCGCCAACCATATTTTCTAATCACCCACTGTTCCTAGTTTCTTCCTACTTTTCTTCTCGTCTCTTTGTTTTGGAATTGTGAGATTTGGTTTTTAATTAAAACTGTTTTGGTCTTAGAAAATGTTTTCAAGTGAAGCGCTTTAAAAATGAAATGGCGTGTGAGGTTTGAAAAGTGTGTGTTGGATGTTTTGGTTTTGAAAAACGGAAAGCTTTTGTTTCGAACCTTGGTGTTCTCGTGGGAAGCCACATACATGAGTGTATATGGGAAAATGAAATGGTTAATGGCACAAGTGGATGAGTGCCTGGATGGACATGAGGTGTGTGCCAGTGCGGTATGAGAACATGCATGTGTGAGGCTTATGGGACGCCATTGGTGTTTGTGCAACCCACTGGGTTTGCTTATTTTCAAAATGTTTTGTTAAAGGAAAAAAAGTGTTTTAGTAAATGGTGTTTGTGTGGCATTTCCTTGTGTTTAGGAAATGTCGGATGTGAGGCATTTTGAGTCGAGGATCCTTTCTGAATGACTTATGTCCTGAGTTTGAATTCTTATTTGTAATTTGTTATGCAAGTGTGTATCTAGTTAATTATTTTCAAAAGTACATCGGGGAGCCCTTGTGGTGGTCCCCCCCCTGTACGTTTGCTATTTTCTTGTGGTACGTCTTGACCATCGGACCTGTTTGATTGGGTCCACGGTTCTCCTTCTTAGCTCATGTATACCCCCAATAAAGAGTTAATGTGCGAATGACGTGCGACCACCGGTAATTCACCGTTGGCCAACCCTCCAGTTGATTAAAGTAAGGACTCTTCCTTTTGGGTGACAATGCTAAGACTTTTCCTTTTTCCTTTCGGTTAAGTAGATCCTCTCACAGTGGGATGATATATGTGAGGGGACTTGAAGGGAGTTCAGTCTCTTTGAGTTGTCTGAGTCGCAAGGTATTAAGTTTAGAATCGTTGTGTCTAAAGGTTCCCCTGGAAGCGGTGAAAGAAATTATAGCGGGGAATGGTGAAGGCGATTCAGAGTTATCAGTGCTTACCGATGTCTTGAATGGGTTGCAGTGTTTTCATCGGCTGCAAGGGTCATGTTTGGTGACAACTTGCAGTGTGTGTTCTTTTCTAAGTGCAAAGTTGGGAGAAACCTGGGGTTGTCAGTGCAGGCTGTTGTTTTAAATGACCATTGGTCCTTCGACGACTTCATTTAAGAAAAGGTTCGTGTTAGGCTACTAGTTTGGCTGACCCAGTCGTATGAGGCTGCTATGGTTGTTTGCAGGAATCACGTGTTGTTCAAGATGCGGTTTAAAGTCTATCTCAGCATAAAGTTCCTCTCAACAGCAATGGTAATGTTCAGGTGATGATTGGTGGTGTCGTGTTCTCATTCAGTATGATAAAGGGTGATGTGCATGCACCATTTCAACTCTTGTGTTGGTGAATGTTCCACGTATGATTAGTCAGATGCTGTAATATGTTGTGTTTGATGGTGTTGCCTCGGGTGCAATATGATTGCGTGTGGCACCAAAATGAGAAGCTCTGTTTGGGAGTCTTCAATGCCTGACTACGAGGCAGAAGATGCTTCAAACACCAGAGCTCCACCCATAGGTCTCGGCGTGAAGCTGGCGCATGGTCAGGAACCCCAGGAGTGGATGGGACCCCAACTTTATTTCTGTCACCAGTGTTAAAACCAGAGGCAGTTTAAATTGTTTCCAAGGTTCTTCTGCTCCGAATGAGCAGTCTGGTTGCATATGGTTTTCACGACCATGTGGAGGCGTGTTCGTCTCGTTGCCTTAAAAGTCTTGGGGATTGCGTCCCATTGGATACAATCGCTTTAGTGGTCCTTATCGGAGTCTGTTGGGTAAATTTGTCTCAAACATGAATAATGTGCATCCAGGAATGTGGAAATGCTAGTTTGTCTTGGGTCATGCTTTTGACGCCCCGGTAGTCTGGCCCCTCCCTCCCCGCCCCTTGTGGTGGGGTGTTTGGTCACCATCAAGATTTTTTTACGTTCTGTATCCTCTGTTTGTTCTAATGGTAGTGAGACCCAAGACGGGTCTCTCACAAAGGTCTCTTGAATAAATCGGTGTTGGCCTTTCCTTAATGGTGGGGAGTCTGCCCGGACCTCCCCATGTTGGTTTTCTAGTCTCGTCTTGGGCGTTTGTATGTTCTTAATGGTGGGGAGACCCACATTGGGTCTCGCGCAAATGTCTCAAGAATGAATCAGTGCTGGACTTTTCATTAATGACAGGGAGTCCACCCGAACCTCCCCGTGTCAGTTTTCCATTCTCGTCACGAGCGTTAGTGAGTTCCAAATGGTGGGGAGCCCCTCGGGCCTCCCCATGTTGATCTATTGCTTCTATTTTTAAATATGGATTGGTGATAAGTGATAAGAGTGTTCCGTGGATGTGGTTTGACCTTGTTGTTTTTTCTAGCCAAATGGTGTGGTTTTCGTTTAGTAATGTTTGAGATGTTTCGGCTTGTGAAGTTGGTTTCCGTGGGTGAGAGGGTTCCCATCCTCAGTCAGTCAACTGGAGGCATTCTAGCTCTTTGGGGTAGGCGACACATATCAGAAAATCTTTATATGAGTTTCTCGAAGTTGTCATTGAGTCACTTTCTCTGAGAACGATACTTTTGCCCCTCTTTTCTTGGTGTTTGTGGGGATCCCCTTTGAACCATAAGGGAGTTTGGTTCCCTGTTGTGGGGTTTGGTTCTGGTTGTGGCTTTTCGGGGACAGAAAGCTTTATGGTGGGGAGAATTGTCAAACCTGGTCTTCGCGCTGCGGCATGTTTCTAATTTTTATGTTTTATGATATAATTTTATCTTCTTCAAATGAATATTTCTATTATATATATATATATATATGTATATGAAATGCGGGGAAATCCCAACTGGTTTTTTTCACTTTTGCACTGATAAATTAATGTTTCGCCCTTGACACGCGACCTCGCTGACGCCGCGTGACCTCGCCCGGCTCATCGGGACCTGACAGCATGCGACGCATGGACGAAACATAATTGTGAAGCCGTGCGACTTCACTAGCGCCTCCGAGTGAACCGCCCTTCGTTCAATTAGCAAAATAGTAAAAATAATAATAATAAAGAAATAAAATTAAATGTGTGATAAAAATTTAATAAATTATTTCAATTATAATGATATTATTATAAGTTGAGGATGTTATTTTTAATATTAATATTATTATCATTATTGTTATAAGTGTTAACTCTTATTTTATTTTATTACCGCCCTTTTATTATTATAAATGTATTTTGTTTTATATTTTTCTTTTCTTTTTTTTATTTATTTATCTTTTTTTATCCTTTCCCCCTATTTCCTGTCCCTTACTTTTTTTCCCACTTCCTCTCTCCCTCCCCCTCTCTTGCGCCGCGACCTATCCCCCTGTAACCCTCCTACCCATCGCAACCCTCCTCTCCTCACGTTGTGCTGCCACCGGCAGCCTCCCTCTTTTCCCCTTGAGTTGCGGCAGCCTCCCCTCTTCCCATCAGACCAGCTCTCCCGGCCAGCACTGTCCGAGAACCTCCAAACACAGGACATCCCACATGAGTCGTGCCCTGCTTCTCCCCTTCGGCTGCTTCCACCAGCAGCCTCTCCGGTGGTTCCCTAAGGCCGGCGCGCCTCCCATGCTTGGGCATGACACCCCCCACATCCCTCGTCCTTCCTCCCTTGAACCCTCTACTCACTCCGATGCACATCACCTCCCCGTCGAATCCCCTTTCCAGCATGGATGGGTCCGGCACGACCACTGCCCGCGACTCCCCATGTAGCAGCGACCCCACCTGCTGGCCATCTTCCATCCAGCGGCCGCCCCTCTGGTAAGCCTTGTTCTTCCTTGTGGTGTTTTGCCACTCATTCGGGGTTCAATTTTAGGGTTTGATCTTAATTTGTATCAGTTCAATTTCATGATTTATGGTTCACCTTTGGTTCGTTTATGGTGCGCATTAGTTGCGTTTGAAGAATTCAATAATTTTATGGGTTAATTCTTGATGTTTTAGTTCAATTGTTTGTTTAGGGTCGATTTGGTTTTGTTTGATTTGCGGTTGATGTGCGGCGGTCGCTGCGCACCACAGTTGTGAAGTCTGCGATGACAAGGTAGGTGGTTCCATGCCATACCATCTTTAGATGATTTAAATTGCTCCTTAATTAAATTATAATGTGTTCTAATTATAAATTGCGTGATGCGAATTTCATTTTGGACATGCTTTGATATGCATATTGATGAATTTAAGTTGTTTCTAAGTAAATTCCAATGTTTTACATGTGCGATGTGTTGTTGAAATTTTCAGACGTGTTTTAGTTAGTTGCATAAGGTGTGAAAATTGTGTTTTCAAGAACGCTTGAGGTACGAATTTTATTAAATTGAGTTTTTCAAAAGAATGTAATCTATTTTGACGTTTTAATTTTTATTATGAACCTTGAGTATGTTTTAGGGGTGTGAATGATGTTTTAGAAGGGTTGGGATGTGCAATTGATTTTCAAATGTTTCTAGCATCTAAAATTTGTGTGTCTTAAAGTGAGGTCTTGTGGTATGCATATGTGATATTTTACTAATTTAGCAATTGGTTAAATAAATTTTCGTTTGAGATTCAGAATAAGGTTGGTAAGGTTTTCGGGGTTGCATGGTAGGTGTGAAATGTGTTTTCAAGTTCTTTGAGGTGTCTGTGTCATCAAATGTAGATTTTCAATCAAAATGAGTCACTTTGGGTACGTTTTCCGTGTTGCGTACTTTTGGAATTAAATTGAAAAATTGTTTGAACAATGGGAAAACATGTTTTAGTTTGTATAAGCTACAATTTTGGTTTTAATGGGACGTTCGTATATGAAATTGAGTTCGTCATTCTGGTGCAAACCTTTTATTTCTAATTTTAAGTGTTTTATAAATTGTTAATTGCACTTATTAAATTATATGTGGAGCGCGAGAGTTGTTTTTGACAGAATTATGTGTGAGTTATGTTTTAAAGGTATTATTACATGTGAAATTGGACATGTCTCATGTGAAAACTCTTATTGTGCTATTTTGAAATATTCTTCTAATTTTTTAAATAGTTTATCAAGTCACGCGTGTGATCTGGACTATGTGATAAAATGGTTTTGGTGTGCGTGTGTTTTTTTATGGTTTTTGGGTATGCAAATGGTGACGTGTATGTGTAATGTTTTTTTTGGTTCGAGATATGTGAAAGAGATATACATTATGTGAATGTGAAACTTGATTGAGCACAAGGGAAACCCTGGGTATCTAGGTGGGAAGACTAGAACTAGTGCACTAGTGAACCAGATGGGTATCGTCCCTGTTTCACTTAGCTGGATTGACGATTACAACACTAACTAAACATATGATATCTAAGGGTCGTGGCATTCTAAGCTGCGTGTTCTGAGGGTCATGGCCTTCTAAGCCATGTTTTCTGAGGGTTGTGGCCTTCTAAGCCACGTTTCACCGAGACACGAGGTTTCTAGGGTCCCACTCGAGCTAGATGATCCTTAGGGGATTTACCTATAGTGATCTACCATCGATGGCGTGGTGCCTTCCGTCAGCATATGGAGGACCACCTGTGTGTGTGTGAGAGAGAGAGAGAGAGAGATAGAGTATGTGTGTGTGTGTGTGTGTGTTCCCACAACAAACCTTCCTCTTCCTCTTTAAAAATCGTGTCTGTGAAATGAGTTCCTTTTAGTGTTTTTCTTTAGTAGTTAGCCTGTAAATGTTTTCTTTAAAAGAATTTTGAAAGTATAATGTTGAATAGCACTTTGAATTGTATTTTGATGTTTTGGCATGGAACTTATTCTTGGTGGCATCCTACTGGGCTTTTAGCTCACACCCTACATACACCCTTGGGTGTATGTAGATTCTTGTTTCTTGTGTATTCCAGGTTGTGCGTCGTGCTCAGCGATGGTGGTTCTTGTTGCTGTTTGTCCTCATGTGCAGGTTGGTGTTGGTAGCTTGGGGATGCAACTTCTCGTGTCACATGAGGTTGGTTTTGGAGCATAGTTCTCTATTTCTATTGTTGTTCATTTTGGGTTTTAGCTGAATTGTAGACCTAAACTTGTTTATAGTTCAGAAGTGTGTGTTGTAGTCTGTTTCCAGTTTCAGTTATTTATCTGGTTGGTGGTTTTTCTATCTTGTATTTCGGGTAAAACTGTTCCCACTTGTTAAACCTAATACCTGGGCAGTTGTGCCAGCCTGTGGGGATCGGGAATGCCCTTCGGGCCTTACCGTGGACTGGGTCGGGTACCGGATCAGATGGCGACCCGGCCTGGTTTGTGACAGTAATGTTTTTATGGATAAACCACATTGTTGAAGAAGAAACATGGGAACCTAAAAATTCTATGAGGTAAAGGTAACATCACTTGTTTAATAACTAATTAAAATTGTGAAGAATAAATTTTCAGAAGTTGGGGTGAATGTAACACCCCAATAATTTAAAAAAAAATTAAAACAAATGAAAAACTAAATAATTACATAATGATACTTTTTTAAGAAGATAGATATAAATTATCCATTAGGAATA
>CAUJRU010001616.1:0-12500 GCA_963277665.1 Viscum album
TTAATGAGACCCATCACAGTATCACCATCTTTCGATTAGTTTGTCTTTGTACATGCGGGACCTGATCTTTGAGTCAAGCATATGACTAGTTGAAGGATCAGCCATGTAGCATCACCAACAACATCTGCATTGTTTGAGGTATGACTGAGCTAACCACTCAGACCCCAACACAAGCCCAAACCGTCGTCCCGAACATTCAATTCCATTCGATTAGTTTTTCCTTTGTACATGCACCACCTGATCTTTGGGACAAGCATATGACTAATGGAAGGATCAGCCAGGTAGCATCACCAACCACATCTGCAATGTTTGAGGTATGACTGAGCAAACCACTCAGACCCCAACACAAGCCCAAACCATCTTCCCAAATCGACAGGATTCCCCTTAATGAGTCATCACCTCTGCGTGACGACGCTCGTGTATCTTGTCGAAACAATAGATACACATTCTTCGCTTGATGTATAACCGAGGAGAACGTCAAACTTGTCACTGATTTAATGAGACCCTTCACAATATCACCATCTTTCGGTTAGTTTGTCCCTGTACATGCACAGACTGATCTTTGAGACAAGCATTTGACTAGTGTTCTCAACGGATATCCAACCAAGCCAAACCGTGTTCCATCATTCACATGGAAACATGCACAAGGACCAAATGAAAGCGAGGAGAAATTAATCCCCCACTTACGGATGAGGGTGCCAACGAGACCAACGTTCCCTTCCCAAAAAAGGGAGACCGCAGTATCTTGACAACCATCCACCACTCCCACACAATCGCGTAAGCACAACCATCAACCCACACAACTGACCGTGACGCCTCAAGGGAAGCAACCCGAGAGGCATCACAATGCAGCACATGAAGGCAGGGAAAGCCCGCTATGCATGACACAAGGGAAGGATTTATATACCCAACCCCCTAGAGCCAAGGAGACCAACGTTCCCTTCCCAAAAAAGGGAGACCGCAGTATCTTGACAACCATCCACCACTCCCACACAATCGCGTAAGCACAACCATCAACCCACACAACTGACTGTGACACCTCGAGGGAAGCAACCCGAGAGACATCACAATGCAGCACATGAAGGCAGGGAAAGCCCGCTATGCATGACACAAGGGAAGGATTTATATACCCAACCCCCTAGAGCCAAGGAGACCAACGTTCCCTTCCCAAAAAAGGGAGACCGCAGTATCTTGACAACCATCCACCACTCCCACACAATCGCGTAAGCACAACCATCAACCCACACAACTGACCGTGACGCCTCAAGGGAAGCAACCCCAGAGGCATCACAATGCAGCACATGAAGGCAGGGAAAGCCCGCTATGCATGACACAAGGGAAGGATTTATATACCCAACCCCCTAGAGCCAAGGAGACCAACGTTCCCTTCCCAAAAAAGGGAGACCGCAGTATCTTGACAACCATCCACCACTCCCACACAATCGCGTAAGCACAACCATCAACCCACACAACTGACTGTGACGCCTCGAGGGAAGCAACCCGAGAGACATCACAATGCAGCACATGAAGGCAGGGAAAGCCCGCTATGCATGACACAAGGGAAGGATTTATATACCCAACCCCCTAGAGCCAACGAGACCAACGTTCCCTTCCCAAAAAAGGGAGACCGCAGTATCTTGACAGCCATCCACCACTCCCACACAATCGCGTAAGCACAACCATCAACCCACACAACTGACCGTGACGCCTCGAGGGAAGCAACCCGAGAGGCATCACAATGCAGCACATGAAGGCAGGGAAAGCCCGCTATGCATGACACAAGGGAAGGATTGATATACCCAACCCCCTAGAGCCAACGAGACCAACGTTCCCTTCCCAAAAAAGGGAGACCGCAGTATCTTGACAACCATCCACCACTCCCACACAATCGCGTAAGCACAACCATCAACCCACACAACTGACCGTGACGCCTCGAGGGAAGCAACCCGAGAGGCATCACAATGCAGCACATGAAGGCAGGGAAAGCCCGCTATGCATGACACAAGGGAAGGATTGATATACCCAACCCCCTAGAGCCAACGAGACCAACGTTCCCTTCCCAAAAAAGGGAGACCGCGGTATCTTGACAACCATCCACCACTCCCACACAATCGCATAAGCGCAACCATCAACCCACACAACTGATCATGCAGGACCTGATCTTTGAGACAAGCATATGACTAGTGGAAGGATCAGACATGTAGAATCACCAACAACATCTGCATTGTTTGAGGTATGACTGAGCTCACCACTCAGACCCCAACACAAGCCCAAACCGTCGTCCCGAACATTCAATTCCGTTCGATTAGTTTGTCCATTGTACATGCACAACCTGATCTTTGAGACAAGCATATGACTAATGGAAGGATCAACAAGGTTGCATCACCAACCAAATCTGCAATGTTTGAGGTATGACCCCACCTCAACGTCCTTCCCTTCAAGGCACGCCGCATGCACCAAGACGGGCCTCGAGGCCCCTTCAAATCGTCTCACTCGGATGCCATTGTCTGGAAACGACTATCAGCCCGCAAGATCACACATGCGACAAACCCCATCTCGTTGTCATCGTTTTTAGGGCGCACTACCTCGGGAAAGACAAGCCCCAAGCACGGGACGAATCATCGAGAATTCATGGCATTGCGTCCATGCCATTTTCCATGTCACTGGGCATGTCATCGGGTGGCTCTAGGCACGCAGGACAAGACCCACGCCCAGGGGGGGTCGCCGACCACTCCCCCCCCTAAAGAGACATTTATGCATTTCCAGCTATTCCACCAGGAAACATCAACAGTGACGAGGAGACATACTGATGGGTTTAGACCACCCTAAGGGCACCGCAGTGCATGAAAGACAACACGGGTTGCCCTAAAAGAGCTATGAAACCATAGGAAGGGCCACCGACGTGACCCCTTAGGCACATGAAGGCCGCCGACACGTCATGGCATCCGTCCCGCGTCTCGTCCATCACCGCAGAGAAGACACGCCCCATGTCCAGAGCGGGTCCTCACGCATGAAAGGAATTATCTTGAGGCGGTCATTGTCATTACATACCGTACCCAACAACATATGACAAACCCCACCACGTCGTCCTTCCTTGCAAGGCACACCGCATCCTCCAAGGCAAGCCCCGATGCCCCTTCAAATCGTCCCACTCGGGTGGCGTTGTCTCCACGTGATTGTCAGTACGTCGGACCTGACACGCGACGCACCCCGGCTCATTGTCATCACTTTTATGGCGCATTACCTCAGACAAGACAAGCCCCAAGCACCGTATGAATCCTCAAGCTTTCATGGATTTGTCTGGAGGCCATTTTTCCATGTCCGTGGGCATGTCACTAGGTGGCTCTGGGCACGCAGGACAAGACCCACGCCCAGGGGGGGTCGCCGACCACTCCCCCCCTAAAGAGACATTTATGCATTTTCAGCTGTCCCACCAGGAAACATCAGCACTGACGAGGAGACATACTAACGGGTTTAGACAACCCTGTGGGCACCACAGCGCATGAAAGACAACACGTGTTGCCCTAAAAGATATATGAAACCATAGGAACAGCCACCGATGTGACCCCTTAGGCACATGAAGGCCGCCGACACGTAGTAGCATTCATCCCGGGTAGCGTCCAACACCGCCGAGAAGACAGGCCCCATGTCCAGAGAGGGTCCTCACGCATGAAATGAATTCTCTTTAGGTGGTCATTGTCATTACATACGGGACACGACAACAGATGACAAACCCCACCGCAACGTCCTTCCTTTCAAGGCACGCCACACGCACCAAGACGGGCCTCGAGGCCCCTTCAAATCGTCTCACTCGGATGCCATTGTCTGGACACGACTGTCAGTCCGCAGGATCACACATGCGACAAACCCCATCTCATTGTCATCGTTTTTAGGGCGCACTACCTCGGGCAAGACAAGCCCCAAGCACGGGACGAATCATCAGAAATTCATGGCACTGCGTCGATGCCATTTTCCATGTCACTCGGCATGTCAGTGGGTGGCTCTAGGCACGCAGGACAAGACCCACGCCCAGGGGGGGTCGCCGACCACTCCCCCCCTAAAGAGACATTTATGCATTTCCAGCTATACCACCAGGAAACATCAACAGTGACGAGGAGACATACTGATGGGTTTAGACCACCCTAAGGGCACCGCAGTGCATGAAAGACAACACGGGTTGCCCTAAAAGAGCTATGAAACCATAGGAAGGGCCACCGACGTGACCCCTTAGGCACATGAAGGCCGCCGACACGTCATGGCATCCGTCCCGCGTCTCGTCCATCACCGCAGAGAAGACGCGCCCCATGTCCAGAGCGAGTCCTCACGCCTCAAAGGAATTATCTTTAGGTGGTCATTGTCAATACATACCGTACCCAACAACATATGACAAACCCCACCACATCGTCCTTCCTTGCAAGGCACACCGCATCCACCAAGGCAAGCCCCGAGGCCCCTTCAAATCGTCTCACTCGGATGCCGTTGTCTCCACGTGATCGTCAGTACGTCGGACCTCACACACGCGACAAACCCCATCTCATTGTCATCGTTTTTATGGCGCACTACCTCGGGCAAGACAAGCCCGAAGCACGGGACAAATCATCAGGAATTCTTGGCATTGCGTCGATGCCATTTTCCACGTCACTCGGCGTGGGTCTGACACGCGACGCACCCCAGCTCATTGTCATCACTTTTATGGCGCATTACCTCAGACAAGACAAGCCCCAAGCACCGTACGAATCATCAGGCTTTCATGGATTCGTCTGGAGGCCGTTTTTCCATGTCCGTGGGCATGTCACTGGGTGGCTCTGGGCACACAGGACAAGACCCACGCCCAGGGGGGGTCGCCGACCACTCCCCCCCTAAAGAGACATTTATGCATTTCCAGCTGTCCCACCAGGAAACATCAGCACTGACGAGGAGACATACTGATGGGTTCAGACAACCCTGTGGGCACCACAGCGCATGAAAGACAACACGTGTTGCCCTAAAAGAGATATGAAACCATAGGAATAGCCACCAATGTGACCCCTTAGGCACATCAAGGCCGCCATCACGTACTAGCATCCATCCCGGGTAGCGTCCAACACCGCCGAGAAGACAGGCCCCATGTCCAGAGAGGGTCCTCACGCATGAAATGAATTCTCTTTAGGTGGTCATTATCATTACATACGGGACACGAAAACACATGAATAACCACACCTCAACGTCCTTCCTTTCAAGGCACACCGCATGCACCAAGACGGGCCTCGAGGCCCCTTCAAATCGTCTCACTCGGATGCCTTTGTCTGGAAACGACTGTCAGCCCGCAAGATCACACATGCGACAAAACCCATCTCATTGTCATCGTTTTTAGGGCGCACTACCTCGGGAAAGACAAGCCCCAAGCACGGGACGAATCATCAAGAATTCATGGCATTGCGTCGATGCCATTTTCCATGTCACTGGGCATGTCATCGGGTGGCTCTAGGCACGCAGGACAAGACCCACGCCCAGGGGGGGTCGCCGACCACTCCCCCCCTAAAGAGACATTTATGCATTTCCAGCTATTCCACCAGGAAACATCAAAAGTGACGAGGAGACATACTGAGGGGTTTAGACCACCCTAAGGGCACCGCAGTGCATGAAAGACAACACGGGTTGCCCTAAAAGAGCTATGAAACCATAGGAAGGGCCACCGACGTGACCCCTTAGGCACATGAAGGCCGCCGACACGTCATGACATCCGTCCCGCGTCTCGTCCATCACCGCAGAGAAGACACGCCCCATGTCCAGAGCGGGTCCTCACGCATGAAATGAATTATCTTTAGGCGGTCATTGTCATTACATACCGTACCCAACAACATATGACAAACCCCACCACGTCGTCCTTCCTTGCAAGGCACACCGCATCCTCCAAGGCAAGCCCCGATGCCCCTTCAAATCGTCCCACTCGGGTGGCGTTGTCTCCACGTGATTGTCAGTACCTCGGACCTGACACGCGACGCACCCCGGCTCATTGTCATCACTTTTATGGCGCATTACCTCAGACAAGACAAGCCCCAAGCACCGTATGAATCCTCAAGCTTTCATGGATTTGTCTGGAGGCCATTTTTCCATGTCCGTGGGCATGTCACTAGGTGGCTCTGGGCACGCAGGACAAGACCCACGCCCAGGGGGGGTCGCCGACCACTCCCCCCCTAAAGAGACATTTATGCCTTTCCAGCTGTCCCACCAGGAAACATCAGCACTGACGAGGAGACATACTGGAGGGTTTAGACAACCCTGTGGGCACCACAGCGCATGAAAGTCAACACGTGTTGCCCTAAAAGATATATGAAACCGTAGGAACAGCCACCGATGTGACCCCTTAGGCACATGAAGGCCGCCGACACGTAGTAGCATTCATCCCGGGTAGCGTCCAACACCGCCGAGAAGACAGGCCCCATGTCCAGAGAGGGTCCTCACGCATGAAATGAATTCTCTTTAGGTGGTCATTGTCATTACATACGGGACACGACAACAGATGACAAACCCCACCGCAACGTCCTTCCTTTCAAGGCACGCCACACGCACCAAGACGGGCCTCGAGGCCCCTTCAAATCGTCTCACTCGGATGCCATTGTCTGGACACGACTGTCAGTCCACAGGATCACACATGCGACAAACCCCATCTCATTGTCATCGTTTTTAGGGCGCACTACCTCGGGCAAGACAAGCCCCAAGCACGAGACGAATCATCAGGAATTCATGGCACTGCGTCGATGCCATTTTCCATGTCACTCGGCATGTCATTGGGTGGCTCTAGGCACGCAGGACAAGACCCACGCCCAGGGGGGGTCGCCGACCACTCCCCCCCTAAAGAGACATTTATGCATTTCCAGCTATACCACCAGGAAACATCAACAGTGACGAGGAGACATACTGATGGGTTTAGACCACCCTAAGGGCACTGCAGTGCATGAAAGACAACACGGGTTGCCCTAAAAGAGCTATGAAACCATAGGAAGGGCCACCGACGTGACCCCTTAGGCACATGAAGGCCGCCGACACGTCATGGCATCCGCCCCGCGTCTCGTCCATCACCGCAGAGAAGACACGCCCCATGTCCAGAGCTGGTCCTCACGCCTCAAAGGAATTATCTTTAGGCGGTCATTGTCAATACATACCGTACCCAACAACATATGACAAACCCCACCACGTCGTCCTTCCTTGCAAGGCACACCGCATCCACCAAGGCAAGACCCGAGGTCCCTTCAAATCGTC
The DNA here is from genome assembly GCA_963277665.1 of Viscum album. Taxonomy (NCBI): domain Eukaryota; kingdom Viridiplantae; phylum Streptophyta; class Magnoliopsida; order Santalales; family Viscaceae; genus Viscum; species Viscum album. The sequence goes on from CAUJRU010001616.1 coordinate 7,243, forward strand.
CCACTCGGATGGCGTTGTCTCCACGTGATTGTCAGTACGTCGGACCTGACACGCGACGCACCCCGGCTCATTGTCATCACTTTTATGACGCATTACCTCAGACAAGACAAGCCCCAAGCACCGTACGAATAATCAAGCTTTCATGGATTTGTCTGGAGGTCGTTTTTCCATGTTCGTGGGCATGTCACTGGGTGGCTCTGGGCACGCAGGACAAGACCCACGCCCAGGGGGGGTCGCCGACCACTCCCCCCCTAAAGAGACATTTATGCATTTCCAGCTGTCCCACCAGGAAACATCAGCACTGACGAGGACACATACTGATGGGTTCAGACAACCCAATGGGCACCACAACGCATGAAAGACAGCACGTGTTGCCCTTAAAGAGCTACGAATCCATACGAACAGCCACCAAAGTGACCCCTTAGGCACACGAAGGCCGCCGACACGTCATGGCATCCGTCCCGGGTATCATCCAACACCGCCGAGAAGACAGGACCCATGTCCAGAGCGGGTCCCCGCGCATGAAATGAATTATCTTTAGGCGGTCATTGTCTTTACATTCCGAACACAACAACATGTGACAAACCCCACCTCGACGTCCTTCCTTTCAAGAAACGCCGCATGCACCAAGACGGGCCCCGAGACCCCTTCAAATCGTCTCACTCGGATGCCATTGTCTGAACGCGACTGTCAGTCCGCAGGATCTCGAAGGCGACAAACACCATCCCATTGTCATCGTTTTTATGGCGCACTACCTCGGGCAAGACAAGCCCCAAGCACGGGACGAATCATCAGGCATTCATGGCATTACGTCGATGTCATTTTGCATGTCAATGGGCATCACATTGGGTGGCTCTAGGCACGCAAGACAAGACCCACGCCCGGGGGGGTCGCCGACCACTCCCCCCCTAAAGAGACATTTATGCATTTCCAGCTATTCCACCAGGAAACATCAACACCGACGAGGAGACATACTGATGGGTTTAGACCACCCTGAGGGCAGGGCAGCGCATGAAAGGCAACACGTGTTGCCCTAAAAGAGCTATGAAACCATAGGAAGGGCCACCGACGTGACCCCTTAGGCACATGAAGGCCGCCGACACGTCATGGCATCCGTCCCACGTATCGTCCATCACCACAGCGAAGACACGCCCCATGTCCAGAGCGGGTCCCCACGCATGAAAGGAATTCTCTTTAGGCGGTCATTGTCATTACATACCGGACCCAACAACATATGACAAACCCCACCTCATTGTCCTTCCATTCAAGGCACACCGCATCCACCAAGGCAAGCCCTGAGGCCCCTTCAAATCCTCTCACCCGGATGGCGTTGTCTCCACCTGATTGTCAGTACGGAGGACCTGACACGCGACGAAACCCGGCTCATTGTCATCACTTTTATGGCGCACTACCTCGAACAAGACAAGCCCCAAGCACCGGACGAATCATCAAGCTGTCTTTGCTTTGTCCGGAGGCTGTTTTTCCATGTCCGTGGGCATGTCACTGGGTGGCTCTGGGCACGCAGGACAAGACCCACGCCCAGGGGGGGTCGCCGACCACTCCCCCCCTAAAGAGACATTTATGCATTTCCAGCTGTCCCACCAGGAAACATCAGCACTGACGAGGAGACATACTGATGGGTTTAGACAACCCTGTGGGCACCACAGCGCATGAAAGACAACACGTGTTGCCCTAAAAGAGATATGAAACCATAGGAACAGCCACTGATGTGACCCCTTAGGCACATCAAGGCCGCCGACACGTAGTAGCATTCGTCGCGGGTAGCATCCAACGCCGCCGAGAAGACAGGCCCCATGTCCAGAGCGGGTCCTCGCGCATGAAATGAATTCTCTTTAGGTGGTCATTGTCATTACATACGGGACACGACAACATATGAAAAACCCCACCTCGACGTCCTTCCTTTCAAGGCACGCCGCATGCACCAAGACGGGCCCTGAGGCCCCTTCAAATCGTCTCACTCGGATGCCATTGTCTGGACGCGACTGTCAGTCCGCAGGATCGCACATGCGACAAACCCCGTCTCATTGCCATCGTTTTTAGGGCGCACTACCTCGGGCAAGACAAGCCCCAAGCACGGGACGAATCATCAGGAATTCATGGCATTGCGTCGATGCCATTTTCCATGTCACTGGGCATGTCTGTGGGTGGCTCTCGGCACGCAGGACAAGACCCACGCCCAGGGGGGGTCGCCGACCACTCCCCCCCTAAAGAGACATTTATGCATTTCCAGCTATTCCACCAGGAAACATCAACACTGACGAGGAGACATACTGAGTGGTTTAGACCACCCAGAGGGAACCGCAGCGCATGAAAGGCAACACGTGTTGCCCTAAAAGGGCTATGAAACCATAGGAAGGGACACCGACGTGGCCCCTTAGGCACATGAAGGCCGCCGACACGTCATGGCATCCGTCCCGCGTATCGTCCAACACCGCCGAGGAGACAGGACCCATGTCCAGAGCGGGTCCTCACGCATGAAATGAATTCTCTTTAGGTGGTCATTGTCTTTACATACCGGACACAACAACATATGACAAACCCCACCTCAACGTCCTTCCTTTCAAGGCACGCCGCACGCACCAAGACGGGCCCCGAGGCCCCTTCAAATCGCCTCACTAGGATTCCATTGTCTGGACGCGATTGTCAGTCCGTAGGATCTCACAGGCGACAAACCCCACCCATCTCATTGTCATCGGTTTTATGGCGCACCACCTCGGGCAAGACAAGACCCTAGCACGGGAAGAATCATCAGGAATTCAGGGCATTGCGTCGATGCCATTTTCCATGTCACTGGGCATGTCATTGGGTGGCTCTAGGCACGCAGGACAAGACCCACGCCCAGGGGGGTCGCCGACCACTCCCCCCCTAAAGAGACATTTATGCATTTCCAGCTATCCCACCAGGAAACATCAACACTGACGAGGAGACATACTGATGGGTTTAGACCACCCTGAGGGCACCACAGCGCATGAAAGACAACACGTGTTGCCCTAAAAGAGCTATGAAACCATAGGAAGGGCCACCGACGTGACCCCTTATGCACATGAAGGCCACCGACAAGTCATGGCATCCATCCCGCGTATCGTCGATCACCGCCGAGAAGACACGCCCCATGTCCAGAGCGGGTCCTCACTCATGAAAAGAATTCTCTTTAGGTGGTAATTGTAATTACATACAGGACCCAACAACATATGAAAAACCCCACCTCGACGTCCTTCCTTTCAAGGCACGTCGCATCCACCAAGACATGCCCCGAGGCCACTTCAAATCGTCTCACTCGGATGGCTTTGTCTCCACGCGATTGTCAGTTCGTCGGACCTGACACGCGACGAACCCCGTCTCATTGTCATCGCTTTTATGGGGCACTACCGCGGGCAAGACAAGCCCCAAGCACAGGAGGAATCATCTAGAGGCCATTTTTCCATGTCTGTGGGCATGTCACTGGGTGGCTCTGGGCACGCAGGACAAGACCCACGCCCAGGGGGGGTCGCCGACCACTCCCCCCCTAAAGAGACATTTCTGCATTTCCAGCTCTCCCACCAGGAAACATCAGCACTGACGAGGAGACATACTGAGTGGTTTAGACCACCCAGAGGGAACCGCAGCGCATGAAAGACAACACGTGTTGCCCTAAAAGAGCTATGAAACCATAGGAACGGCAACCGACGTGACCCCTTAGGCACGTGAAGGCCGCCGACACGTCATGGCATCCTTCCCGCGTATCGTCGACCACCGCCGAGAAGACAGACCCCATGTCCAGAGCGGGTCCTCACGCATGAAATGAATTCTCTTTAGGTGGTCGGTGTCGTTACATACCGAACCCAACAACATATGACAAACCCCAGCTCGGCGTCCTTCCTTTCAAGGCACCCCGCATCCACCAAGACAAGCCTCGAGGCCCCTTCAAATCGTCTCACTCGGATGGCATTGTCTCCACGCGATTGTCGGTACGTAGGACCTCACATGCGACGAACCCCGGCTCATTGTCAAAGCTTTTAAGGCGCACTACCCCGGAGAAGACAAGCCCCAAGCACCGGACGAATCATCACGCATTGATGGCATTGTCTAGAGGCCATTTTTCCATGTCCGTGGGCATGTCACTGGGTGGCTCGAGGCACGCAGGACAAGACCCACGCCCAGGGGGGGTCGCCGACCACTACCCCCCTAAAGAGACATTTATGCATTTACAGCTATCCCACCAGGAAACATCAGCACTGACGAGGAGACATACTGAGTGGTTTAGACCACCCAGAGGGCACCCCAGCTCATGAAAGACAACGCGAGTTGCCCTAAAAGAGCTATGAAACCATAGGAACGGCCACCGACGTGACCCCTTAGGCACATGAAGGCCGCCGGCACGTCATGGCATCCGTCCCGCGTGTCGTCGACCACCGCCGAGAAGACAACCCCATGTCCAGAGCGGGTCCTCACGCATGAAACGAATTCTATTTAGGTGGTCATGGACGTTACATACCGGACCCAACAAGATATGGCAAACCCCAGCTCGGCGTCCTTCCTTTCAAGGCACCCCGCATCCACCAATGCAAGCCCCGATGCCCCTTCAAATCGTCTCACTCGGATGGAATTGTCTCCACGCGATTGTCAGTACGTAGGACCTGACACGCGACGAACCCCGACTCATTTTCAAAGCTTTGATGGCGCACTACCCCGGACAAGACAAGCCCCAAGCACCGGACGAATCATCAAGCATTCATGGGATTGTCTAGAGGCCATTTTTCCATGTCCGTGGGCATGTCATTGGGTGGCTCTGGGCACGCAGGACAAGACCCACGCCCAGGGGGGGTCGCCGACCACTCCCCCCCTAAAGAGACATTTATGCATTTCCAGCTATCCCACCAGGAAACATCATCAGTGACGAGGAGACATACTGAGGGGTTTAGACATCCCAGAGGTCAGTGCAGCGCATGAAAGACAACACGTGTTGCCCTAAAAGAGCTATGAAACCATAGGAACGACCACCGACGTGACCCCTTAGGCACTTGAAGGCCGCCGACACGTCATGGCATCCGTCCCGCGTATCGTCGATCACCGCCGAGAAGACATGCCCCATGTCCACAGCGGGTCCTCACGCATGAAATGAATTCTCATCAGGTGGTGATTGTCGTTACATATAGGACCCAACAACATTTCACCAACCACCACCTCCATGTCTTTCCTTTTAAGGCACACCGCATCCACCAAGACAAGCCCCGAGGCCCCTTCAAATCGCCTCACCC
>CAUJRU010001616.1:20000-40000 GCA_963277665.1 Viscum album
AAAGGTGAGGAAAAAGGCGGGCACGGCATGAGACTGGGCAAAAACCCATTCTTTCCAATGCCCCCCACATCCCACCGGTGAGGAAAAGGAATTACAGCGTCCCACCGCCATGCCTCCCACATCCCACCTTCCGAAGGAACTCAACCGCCATGAGGCAGATTTTAAGCAGACGAACCCACAACGCTCCAGGGACGTTGAGGAAAAGGAGTCATGACAGGAACGGAGGCCCTATGTCCCGCCGCACCCCCCACATCCCACCATTCAAAAGAACTCAACCACCGTTGAGAAACTTTTAACCAAGAACCAGGACACCAACCATGCTCATCTATCATCATCCCATCCAAGTTATATCTGTCTAGTATCGCATCGTCTTTTTAGCAAGCCCTTGGAAGACGGAACCGCAATTGTGCGAGAGAATTCAACCCAAGCATATAGACGGGGCCCCTACATCAGCACCAAAAAAATTCCACTACCAACAGGGAGAACTCCAAAGGGACAAGTGAGGGTCTTCTAGGTGGAGCTCACCCACCTGGGGATTCTTCGCTTGAGATATAACCGAGGAGAAAGTCACCCCTGGAACTGATTTAATGAGACCCGTCACAGTATCACCATCTTTCAATTAGTTTGTCCTTTACATGCGGGACCTGATCTTTGAGACAGGCATATGACTAGTGGAAGGATCAGCCATGTAGCATCACCAACAACATCTGCATTGTTTGGGGTATGACTGAGCTGACCACTCAGACCCCAACACAAGCCCAAACCGTCGTCCCGAACATTCAATTCTGTTCGATTAGTTTGTCCTTTGTACATGCACAACCTGATCTTTGAGACAAGCATATGACTAATGGAAGGATCAGCCAGGTAGCATCACCAACCACATCTGCAATGTTTGAGGTATGACTGAGCAGACCACTCAGACCCCAACACAAGCCCCAACCATCTTCCCAAATCGACAGGATTCCCCTTAATGAGTCATCACCTCCGCATGACGCTCGTGTATCTTGCAGAAACAGTAGATACACATTCTCAAGCCACCCTTATGAACATCATCACCCAAGGCATGACTGAGGAGGAAGGCACCCCAACTTGTCCAATAATGAACCATGGAAATCGTCACCCTGTTGGTGTGAGTTTCTTAGGACCCAAATAACTCGCACGTGGCCCCGACAATGCGTTGAGCAAAGCACTCCCACCAATCATTGCCCAAGGCAGCTTGCTATGGTTCGCATGAAATATCGCTGAATGAGAAATTTAGGAGCACGCTCTTGCATCCTGGTGATACCGACAGTTTCGCGCTTGAACCACTACCAAAATTCCACAACGCTCCAGAGAAGGTGAGGAAAAGGCGGTACAGCAAGGGACGACAAAGGAACCCAATCCCACCATGCCTCCCACATCCCAACATCTGCAAGAACTCAACCACACTCGGTGGCTTTTAAGCATAGCCCGACCCGCAACGCTCCATGAAAGGTGAGGAAAAAGGTGGGTACGACAGGACGGGGAAACAACCCAATCCCGCCCATACCCCCCACATCCCACCAGTGAGGAAAAAGGTAGGAACGTCAGGGGATGAGGAGGGAAACCCCCATCCCGCCGTGCCTCCCACATCTCACATTCCGTAGGAACTCAACCGCCATGAGGCAGCTTTTAAGCAGACGAACCAGCAACGCTCAAGAGACGTCAAGGAAAAGGAGTCAGGGTAGGTACGGGGGTCCTATGTCCCGCCGCGCCGCCCACATCCCACCATCCACAGGATCCCACAAACCGTGAGGCGGTATTTAAGCACCCAGCCCGCAATGCTCCACAGACGGGGAGGAAAAGGCAGGCACGTCAGGGGACGGGGCAAAAACCCAATCCCGCCGCGCCTCCCACATCCCACCATCCGCAACAACTCAACCACCCTGAGGCGGCTTTTAAGCAAGCCAAGCCGCACTGCTCTAGAGAAGGCGAGGGAAGGGCAGGAGCGTCGAGGGACGACAAAGGAACACCAACCCACCATGCCTCCCACATCCCACCATCCAAGGAACTCCGCCACCGACAGGTGGCCTTTTAAGCAAGCCCGAACCGCAACGCTCCATGAAAGGTGAGGAAAAAGGCGGGCACGGCATGAGACTGGGCAAAAACCCATTCTTTCCAATGCCCCCCACATCCCACCGGTGAGGAAAAGGAATTACAGCGTCCCACCGCCATGCCTCCCACATCCCACCTTCCGAAGGAACTCAACCGCCATGAGGCAGATTTTAAGCAGACGAACCCACAACGCTCCAGGGACGTTGAGGAAAAGGAGTCATGACAGGAACGGAGGCCCTATGTCCCGCCGCACCCCCCACATCCCACCATTCAAAAGAACTCAACCACCGTTGCGAAACTTTTAACCAAGAACCAGGACACCAACCATGCTCATCTATCATCATCCCATCCAAGTTATATCTGTCTAGTATCGCATTGTCTTTTTAGCAAGCCCTTGGAAGACGGAACCGCAATTGTGCGAGAGAATTCAACCCAAGCATATAGACGGGGCCCCTACATCAGCACCAAAAAAATTCCACTACCAACAGGGAGAACTCCAAAGGGACAAGTGAGGGTCTTCTAGGTGGAGCTCACCCACCTGGGGATTCTTCGCTTGAGATATAACCGAGGAGAAAGTCACCCCTGGCACTGATTTAATGAGACCCGTCACAGTATCACCATCTTTCGATTAGTTTGTCCTTTACATGCGGGACCTGATCTTTGAGACAGGCATATGACTAGTGGAAGGATCAGCCATGTAGCATCACCAACAACATCTGCATTGTTTGGGGTATGACTGAGCTGACCACTCAGACCCCAACACAAGCCCAAACCGTCGTCCCGAACATTCAATTCTGTTCGATTAGTTTGTCCTTTGTACATGCACAACCTGATCTTTGAGACAAGCATATGACTAATGGAAGGATCAGCCAGGTAGCATCACCAACCACATCTGCAATGTTTGAGGTATGACTGAGCAGACCACTCAGACCCCAACACAAGCCCCAACCATCTTCCCAAATCGACAGGATTCCCCTTAATGAGTCATCACCTCCGCATGACGCTCGTGTATCTTGCAGAAACAGTAGATACACATTCTCAAGCCACCCTTATGAACATCATCACCCAAGGCATGACTGAGGAGGAAGGCACCCCAACTTGTCCAATAATGAACCATGGAAATCGTTACCCTGTTGGTGTGAGTCTCTTAGGACACAAATAACTCGCACGTGGCCCCGACAATGCGTTGAGCAAAGCACTCCCACCAATCATTGCCCAAGGCAGCTTGCTATGGTTCGCATGGAATATCGCTGAATGAGAAATTTAGGAGCACGCTCTCGCATCCTGGTGATACCGACAGTTTCGCGCTTGAACCACTACCAAAATTCCACAACGCTCCAGAGAAGGTGAGGAAAAGGCGGTACAGCAAGGGACGACAAAGGAACCCAATCCCACCATGCCTCCCACATCCCAACATCTGCAAGAACTCAACCACACTCAGTGGATTTTAAGCAAAGCCCGACCCGCAACGCTCCATGAAAGGTGAGGAAAAAGGTGGGTACGACAGGACGGGGAAACAACCCAATCCCGCCCATACCCCCCACATCCCACCAGTGAGGGAAAAGGTAGGAACGTCAGGGGATGAGGAGGGAAACCCCCATCCCGCCGTGCCTCCCACATCTCACATTCCGTAGGAACTCAACCGCCATGAGGCAGCTTTTAAGCAGACGAACCAGCAACGCTCAAGAGACGTCGAGGAAAAGGAGTCATGGTAGGTACGGGGGTCCTATGTCCCGCCGCGCCGCCCACATCCCACCATCCACAGGATCCCACAAACCGTGAGGCGGTATTTAAGCACCCAGCCCGCAATGCTCCACAGACGGGGAGGAAAAGGCAGGCACGTCAGGGGACGGGGCAAAAACCCAATCCCGCCGCGCCCCCCACATCCCACCATCCGCAGCAACTCAACCACCCTGAGGCAGCTTTTAAGCAAGCAAAGCCGCACTGCTCTAGAGAAGGCGAGGGAAGGGCAGGAGCGTCGAGGGACGACAAAGGAACACCAACCCACCATGCCTCCCACATCCCACCATCCAAGGAACTCCGCCACCAACAGGTGGCCTTTTAAGCAAGCCCGAACCGCAACGCTCCATGAAAGGTGAGGAAAAAGGCGGGCACGGCATGAGACTGGGCAAAAACCCATTCTTTCCAATGCCCCCCACATCCCACCGGTGAGGAAAAGGAATTACAGCGTCCCACCGCCATGCTTCCCACATCCCACCTTCCGAAGGAACTCAACCGCCGTGAGGCAGATTTTAAGCAGACGAACCCACAACGCTCCAGGGACGTTGAGGAAAAGGAGTCATGACAGGAACAGAGGCCCTATGTCCCGCCGCACCCCCCACATCCCACCATTCAAAAGAACTCAACCACCGTTGCGAAACTTTTAACCAAGAACCAGGACACCAACCATGCTCATCTATCATCATCCCATCCAAGTTATATCTGTCTAGTATCGCATCGTCTTTTTAGCAAGCCCTTGGAACCCGAAACCAAAATTGTGCGAGAGAATTCAACCCAAGCATATAGACGGGGCCCGTACATCAGCACCAACAAAATTCCACTACCAACAGGGAGAACTCCAAAGGGACAAGTGAGGGTCTTCAAGGTGGAGCTCACCCACCTGGGGATTCTTCGCTTGAGGTATAACCGAGGAGAAAGTCAGCCCTGGCACTGATTTAATGAGACCCGTCACAGTATCACCATCTTTCGATTAGTTTGTCCTTTACATGCGGGACCTGATCTTTGAGACAGGCATATGACTAGTGGAAGGATCAACCATGTAGCATCACCAACCACATCTGCAATGTTTGAGGTATGACTGAGCAGACCACTCAGACCCCAACACAAGCCCAAACCGTCGTCCCGAGCATTCAATTCCATTCGATTAGTTTGTCCTTCGTACATGCACAGCCTGATCTTTGAGACAATAATATGACTAATGGAAAGATCAACCGGGTACCATCACCAACCACATCTGCAATGTTTGAGGTATGACTGAGCAGACCACTCAGACCCCAACACAAGCCCGAACCATCTCTTCCCAAATCGACATGTTTCCCCTTAATTAGTCATCACCTCTGCATGACGCTCGTGTATCTTGCAGAAACAGTAGATACACATTCTCAAGCCACCCTTATGAACATCATCACCCAAGGCATGACTGAGGAGGAAGGCACCCCAACTTGTCCAATAATGAACCATGGAAATCGTTACCCTGTTGGTGTGAGTTTCTTAGGACCCAAATAACTCGCACGTGGCCCCGACAATGCGTTGAGCAAAGCACTCCCACCAATCATTGCCCAAGGCAGCTTGCTATGGTTCGCATGGAATATCACTGAATGAGAAATTTAGGAGCACGCTCTCGCATCCTGGTGATACCGACAGTTTCGCGCTTGAACCACTACCAAAATTCCACAACGCTCCAGAGAAGGTGAGGAAAAGGCGGTACAGCAAGGGACGACAAAGGAACCCAATCCCACCATGCCTCCCACATCCCAACATCTGCAAGAACTCAACCACAATCAGTGGATTTTAAGCAAAGCCCGACCCGCAACGCTCCATGAAAGGTGAGGAAAAAGGTGGGTACGACAGGACGGGGAAACAACCCAATCCCACCCATACCCCCCACATCCCACCAGTGAGGAAAAAGGTAGGAACGTCAGGGGATGAGGAGGGAAACCCCCATCCCGCCGTGCCTCCCACATCTCACATTCCGTAGGAACTCAACCGCCATGAGGCAGCTTTTAAGCAGACGAACCAGCAACGCTCAAGAGACGTCGAGGAAAAGGAGTCATGGTAGGTACGGGGGTCCTATGTCCCGCCGCGCCGCCCACATCCCACCATCCACAGGATCCCACAAACCGTGAGGCGGTATTTAAGCACCCAGCCCGCAATGCTCCACAGACGGGGAGGAAAAGGCAGGCACGTCAGGGGACGGGGCAAAAACCCAATCCCGCCGCGCCCCCCACATCCCACCATCCGCAGCAACTCAACCGCCCTGAGGCAGCTTTTAAGCAAGCAGAGCCGCACTGCTCTAGAGAAGGCGAGGGAAGGGCAGGAGCGTCGAGGGACGACAAAGGAACACCAACCCACCATGCCTCCCACATCCCACCATCCAAGGAACTCCGCCACCAACAGGTGGCCTTTTAAGCAAGCCCGAACCGCAACGCTCCATGAAAGGTGAGGAAAAAGGCGGGCACGGCATGAGACTGGGCAAAAACCCATTCTTTCCAATGCCCCCCACATCCCACCGGTGAGGAAAAGGAATTACAGCGTCCCACCGCCATGCCTCCCACATCCCACCTTCCGAAGGAACTCAACCGCCATGAGGCAGATTTTAAGCAGACGAACCCACAACGCTCCAGGGACGTTGAGGAAAAGGAGTCATGACAGGAACGGAGGCCCTATGTCCCGCCGCACCCCCCACATCCCACCATTCAAAAGAACTCAACCACCGTTGCGAAACTTTTAACCAAGAACCAGGACACCAACCATGCTCATCTATCATCATCCCATCCAAGTTATATCTGTCTAGTATCGCATCGTCTTTTTAGCAAGCCCTTGGAACCCGAAACCAAAATTGTGCGAGAGAATTCAACCCAAGCATATAGACGGGGCCCTTACATCAGCACCAACAAAATTCCACTACCAACAGGGAGAACTCCAAAGGGACAAGTGAGGTTCTTCTAGGTGGAGCTCACCCACCTGGGGATTCTTCGCTTGATGTATAACCGAGGAGAAAGTCAGCCGTGTCACTGATTTAATGAGACCCTTCACAGTATCACCATCTTTCGATTAGTTTGTCCTTGTACATGCAGGACCTGATCTTTGAGACACGCATATGACTAGTGGAAGGATCACCCATGTAGCGTCACTAACCACATCTGCAATGTTTGAGGTATGACTGAGCAGACCACTCAGACCCCAACACAAGCCTAAACCGTCGTCCCGAGCATTCAATTCCATTCGATTAGTTTGTCCTTTGTACATGCACGACCTGATCTTTGATACAAGCATATGACTAATGGAAGGATCAGCCAGGTAGCATCACCAACCACATCTGCAATGTTTGAGGTATGACTGAGCAAACCACTCAGACCCCAACACAAGCCCAAACCATCTTCCCAAATCGACATGTTTCCCCTTAATTAGTCATCACCTCTGTATGACGCTCGTGTATCTTGCAAAAACAATAGATACACATTCTTCGCTTGATGTATAACCGAGGAGAACGTCAAACTTGTCACTAATTTAATGAGACCCTTCACAGTATCACCATCTTTCGGTTAGTTTGTCCCTGTACATGCACAGACTGATCTTTGAGACAAGCATATGACTAGTGTTCTCATCGGATATCCAACCAAGCCAAACCGTGTTCCATCATTCACATGGAAACATGTACAAGGACCAAATGAAAGCGAGGAGAAATTAAACCCCCACTTACGGATGAGGGTGCCAACGAGACCAACGTTCCCTTCCCAAAAAAGGGAGACCGCAGTATCTTGACAACCATCCACCACTCCCACACAATCGCGTAAGCACAACCATCAACCCACACAACTGACCGTCACGCCTCGAGGGAAGCAACCCGAGAGGCATCACAATGCAGCACATGAAGGCAGGGAAAGCCCGCTATGCATGACACAAGGGAAGGATTGATATACCCAACCCCCTAGCGCCAACGAGACCAACGTTCCATTCCCAAAAAAGGGAGACCGCAGTATCTTGACAACCATCCACCACTTCCACACAATCGCATAAGGGCAACCATCAACCCACACAACTGATCATGCACAACCTGATCTTTGAGACAAGCATATGACTAGTAGAAGGATCAGCCATGTAGCATCACCAACAACATCTGCATTGTTTGAGGTATGACTGAGCTCACCACTCAGACCCCAACACAAGCCCAAACCATCATCCCGAACATTCAATTCCGTTCCATTAGTTTGTCCTTTGTACATGCACAACCTGATCTTTGGGACAAGCATATGACTAATGGAAGGATCAGCCAGGTTGCATCACCAACCACATCTGCAATGTTTGAGGTATGACTGAGCAGACCACTCAGACCCCAACACAAGCCCAAACCGTCTTTCCAAATCGACAGGAACCCAATTAATGAGTCATCACCTCTGCATGATGCTCAATACCGCAATTGTGCGAGAGAATTCAACCCAAGCATATAAACAGGGCCCGTATATCATAACTGACAAAATTCCACTACCAACAGGGAGAACTCCGAAGGGACAAGTGAGGGTCTTCTAGGTGGAGCTCACCCACCTGGGGATTCTTCTCTTGATGTATAACTGAGGAGAAAGTCAGCCCTGGCACTAATTTAATGAGACCCATCACAGTATCACCATCTTTCGATTAGTTTGTCTTTGTACATGCGGGACCTGATCTTTGAGTCAAGCATATGACTAGTTGAAGGATCAGCCATGTAGCATCACCAACAACATCTGCATTGTTTGAGGTATGACTGAGCTAACCACTCAGACCCCAACACAAGCCCAAACCGTCGTCCCGAACATTCAATTCCATTCGATTAGTTTTTCCTTTGTACATGCACCACCTGATCTTTGGGACAAGCATATGACTAATGGAAGGATCAGCCAGGTAGCATCACCAACCACATCTGCAATGTTTGAGGTATGACTGAGCAAACCACTCAGACCCCAACACAAGCCCAAACCATCTTCCCAAATCGACAGGATTCCCCTTAATGAGTCATCACCTCTGCGTGACGACGCTCGTGTATCTTGTCGAAACAATAGATACACATTCTTCGCTTGATGTATAACCGAGGAGAACGTCAAACTTGTCACTGATTTAATGAGACCCTTCACAATATCACCATCTTTCGGTTAGTTTGTCCCTGTACATGCACAGACTGATCTTTGAGACAAGCATTTGACTAGTGTTCTCAACGGATATCCAACCAAGCCAAACCGTGTTCCATCATTCACATGGAAACATGCACAAGGACCAAATGAAAGCGAGGAGAAATTAATCCCCCACTTACGGATGAGGGTGCCAACGAGACCAACGTTCCCTTCCCAAAAAAGGGAGACCGCAGTATCTTGACAACCATCCACCACTCCCACACAATCGCGTAAGCACAACCATCAACCCACACAACTGACCGTGACGCCTCAAGGGAAGCAACCCGAGAGGCATCACAATGCAGCACATGAAGGCAGGGAAAGCCCGCTATGCATGACACAAGGGAAGGATTTATATACCCAACCCCCTAGAGCCAAGGAGACCAACGTTCCCTTCCCAAAAAAGGGAGACCGCAGTATCTTGACAACCATCCACCACTCCCACACAATCGCGTAAGCACAACCATCAACCCACACAACTGACTGTGACACCTCGAGGGAAGCAACCCGAGAGACATCACAATGCAGCACATGAAGGCAGGGAAAGCCCGCTATGCATGACACAAGGGAAGGATTTATATACCCAACCCCCTAGAGCCAAGGAGACCAACGTTCCCTTCCCAAAAAAGGGAGACCGCAGTATCTTGACAACCATCCACCACTCCCACACAATCGCGTAAGCACAACCATCAACCCACACAACTGACCGTGACGCCTCAAGGGAAGCAACCCCAGAGGCATCACAATGCAGCACATGAAGGCAGGGAAAGCCCGCTATGCATGACACAAGGGAAGGATTTATATACCCAACCCCCTAGAGCCAAGGAGACCAACGTTCCCTTCCCAAAAAAGGGAGACCGCAGTATCTTGACAACCATCCACCACTCCCACACAATCGCGTAAGCACAACCATCAACCCACACAACTGACTGTGACGCCTCGAGGGAAGCAACCCGAGAGACATCACAATGCAGCACATGAAGGCAGGGAAAGCCCGCTATGCATGACACAAGGGAAGGATTTATATACCCAACCCCCTAGAGCCAACGAGACCAACGTTCCCTTCCCAAAAAAGGGAGACCGCAATATCTTGACAGCCATCCACCACTCCCACACAATCGCGTAAGCACAACCATCAACCCACACAACTGACCGTGACGCCTCGAGGGAAGCAACCCGAGAGGCATCACAATGCAGCACATGAAGGCAGGGAAAGCCCGCTATGCATGACACAAGGGAAGGATT
The DNA here is from genome assembly GCA_963277665.1 of Viscum album. NCBI lineage: Eukaryota > Viridiplantae > Streptophyta > Magnoliopsida > Santalales > Viscaceae > Viscum > Viscum album. The sequence continues at coordinate 30,206 of CAUJRU010001616.1, forward strand.
GATATACCCAACCCCCTAGAGCCAACGAGACCAACGTTCCCTTCCCAAAAAAGGGAGACCGCAGTATCTTGACAACCATCCACCACTCCCACACAATCGCGTAAGCACAACCATCAACCCACACAACTGACCGTGACGCCTCGAGGGAAGCAACCCGAGAGGCATCACAATGCAGCACATGAAGGCAGGGAAAGCCCGCTATGCATGACACAAGGGAAGGATTGATATACCCAACCCCCTAGAGCCAACGAGACCAACGTTCCCTTCCCAAAAAAGGGAGACCGCGGTATCTTGACAACCATCCACCACTCCCACACAATCGCATAAGCGCAACCATCAACCCACACAACTGATCATGCAGGACCTGATCTTTGAGACAAGCATATGACTAGTGGAAGGATCAGACATGTAGAATCACCAACAACATCTGCATTGTTTGAGGTATGACTGAGCTCACCACTCAGACCCCAACACAAGCCCAAACCATCGTCCCGAACATTCAATTCCGTTCGATTAGTTTGTCCATTGTACATGCACAACCTGATCTTTGAGACAAGCATATGACTAATGGAAGGATCAACAAGGTTGCATCACCAACCAAATCTGCAATGTTTGAGGTATGACCTCACCTCAACGTCCTTCCCTTCAAGGCACGCCGCATGCACCAAGACGGGCCTCGAGGCCCCTTCAAATCGTCTCACTCGGATGCCATTGTCTGGAAACGACTATCAGCCCGCAAGATCACACATGCGACAAACCCCATCTCGTTGTCATCGTTTTTAGGGCGCACTACCTCGGGAAAGACAAGCCCCAAGCACGGGACGAATCATCGAGAATTCATGGCATTGCGTCCATGCCATTTTCCATGTCACTGGGCATGTCATCGGGTGGCTCTAGGCACGCAGGACAAGACCCACGCCCAGGGGGGGTCGCCGACCACTCCCCCCCCTAAAGAGACATTTATGCATTTCCAGCTATTCCACCAGGAAACATCAACAGTGACGAGGAGACATACTGATGGGTTTAGACCACCCTAAGGGCACCGCAGTGCATGAAAGACAACACGGGTTGCCCTAAAAGAGCTATGAAACCATAGGAAGGGCCACCGACGTGACCCCTTAGGCACATGAAGGCCGCCGACACGTCATGGCATCCGTCCCGCGTCTCGTCCATCACCGCAGAGAAGACACGCCCCATGTCCAGAGCGGGTCCTCACGCATGAAAGGAATTATCTTGAGGCGGTCATTGTCATTACATACCGTACCCAACAACATATGACAAACCCCACCACGTCGTCCTTCCTTGCAAGGCACACCGCATCCTCCAAGGCAAGCCCCGATGCCCCTTCAAATCGTCCCACTCGGGTGGCGTTGTCTCCACGTGATTGTCAGTACGTCGGACCTGACACGCGACGCACCCCGGCTCATTGTCATCACTTTTATGGCGCATTACCTCAGACAAGACAAGCCCCAAGCACCGTATGAATCCTCAAGCTTTCATGGATTTGTCTGGAGGCCATTTTTCCATGTCCGTGGGCATGTCACTAGGTGGCTCTGGGCACGCAGGACAAGACCCACGCCCAGGGGGGGTCGCCGACCACTCCCCCCCTAAAGAGACATTTATGCATTTTCAGCTGTCCCACCAGGAAACATCAGCACTGACGAGGAGACATACTAACGGGTTTAGACAACCCTGTGGGCACCACAGCGCATGAAAGACAACACGTGTTGCCCTAAAAGATATATGAAACCATAGGAACAGCCACCGATGTGACCCCTTAGGCACATGAAGGCCGCCGACACGTAGTAGCATTCATCCCGGGTAGCGTCCAACACCGCCGAGAAGACAGGCCCCATGTCCAGAGAGGGTCCTCACGCATGAAATGAATTCTCTTTAGGTGGTCATTGTCATTACATACGGGACACGACAACAGATGACAAACCCCACCGCAACGTCCTTCCTTTCAAGGCACGCCACACGCACCAAGACGGGCCTCGAGGCCCCTTCAAATCGTCTCACTCGGATGCCATTGTCTGGACACGACTGTCAGTCCGCAGGATCACACATGCGACAAACCCCATCTCATTGTCATCGTTTTTAGGGCGCACTACCTCGGGCAAGACAAGCCCCAAGCACGGGACGAATCATCAGAAATTCATGGCACTGCGTCGATGCCATTTTCCATGTCACTCGGCATGTCAGTGGGTGGCTCTAGGCACGCAGGACAAGACCCACGCCCAGGGGGGGTCGCTGACCACTCCCCCCCTAAAGAGACATTTATGCATTTCCAGCTATACCACCAGGAAACATCAACAGTGACGAGGAGACATACTGATGGGTTTAGACCACCCTAAGGGCACCGCAGTGCATGAAAGACAACACGGGTTGCCCTAAAAGAGCTATGAAACCATAGGAAGGGCCACCGACGTGACCCCTTAGGCACATGAAGGCCGCCGACACGTCATGGCATCCGTCCCGCGTCTCGTCCATCACCGCAGAGAAGACGCGCCCCATGTCCAGAGCGAGTCCTCACGCCTCAAAGGAATTATCTTTAGGTGGTCATTGTCAATACATACCGTACCCAACAACATATGACAAACCCCACCACATCGTCCTTCCTTGCAAGGCACACCGCATCCACCAAGGCAAGCCCCGAGGCCCCTTCAAATCGTCTCACTCGGATGCCGTTGTCTCCACGTGATCGTCAGTACGTCGGACCTCACACACGCGACAAACCCCATCTCATTGTCATCGTTTTTATGGCGCACTACCTCGGGCAAGACAAGCCCGAAGCACGGGACAAATCATCAGGAATTCTTGGCATTGCGTCGATGCCATTTTCCACGTCACTCGGCGTGGGTCTGACACGCGACGCACCCCAGCTCATTGTCATCACTTTTATGGCGCATTACCTCAGACAAGACAAGCCCCAAGCACCGTACGAATCATCAGGCTTTCATGGATTCGTCTGGAGGCCGTTTTTCCATGTCCGTGGGCATGTCACTGGGTGGCTCTGGGCACACAGGACAAGACCCACGCCCAGGGGGGGTCGCCGACCACTCCCCCCCTAAAGAGACATTTATGCATTTCCAGCTGTCCCACCAGGAAACATCAGCACTGACGAGGAGACATACTGATGGGTTCAGACAACCCTGTGGGCACCACAGCGCATGAAAGACAACACGTGTTGCCCTAAAAGAGATATGAAACCATAGGAATAGCCACCAATGTGACCCCTTAGGCACATCAAGGCCGCCATCACGTACTAGCATCCATCCCGGGTAGCGTCCAACACCGCCGAGAAGACAGGCCCCATGTCCAGAGAGGGTCCTCACGCATGAAATGAATTCTCTTTAGGTGGTCATTATCATTACATACGGGACACGAAAACACATGAATAACCACACCTCAACGTCCTTCCTTTCAAGGCACACCGCATGCACCAAGACGGGCCTCGAGGCCCCTTCAAATCGTCTCACTCGGATGCCTTTGTCTGGAAACGACTGTCAGCCCGCAAGATCACACATGCGACAAAACCCATCTCATTGTCATCGTTTTTAGGGCGCACTACCTCGGGAAAGACAAGCCCCAAGCACGGGACGAATCATCAAGAATTCATGGCATTGCGTCGATGCCATTTTCCATGTCACTGGGCATGTCATCGGGTGGCTCTAGGCACGCAGGACAAGACCCACGCCCAGGGGGGGTCGCCGACCACTCCCCCCCTAAAGAGACATTTATGCATTTCCAGCTATTCCACCAGGAAACATCAAAAGTGACGAGGAGACATACTGAGGGGTTTAGACCACCCTAAGGGCACCGCAGTGCATGAAAGACAACACGGGTTGCCCTAAAAGAGCTATGAAACCATAGGAAGGGCCACCGACGTGACCCCTTAGGCACATGAAGGCCGCCGACACGTCATGACATCCGTCCCGCGTCTCGTCCATCACCGCAGAGAAGACACGCCCCATGTCCAGAGCGGGTCCTCACGCATGAAATGAATTATCTTTAGGCGGTCATTGTCATTACATACCGTACCCAACAACATATGACAAACCCCACCACGTCGTCCTTCCTTGCAAGGCACACCGCATCCTCCAAGGCAAGCCCCGATGCCCCTTCAAATCGTCCCACTCGGGTGGCGTTGTCTCCACGTGATTGTCAGTACCTCGGACCTGACACGCGACGCACCCCGGCTCATTGTCATCACTTTTATGGCGCATTACCTCAGACAAGACAAGCCCCAAGCACCGTATGAATCCTCAAGCTTTCATGGATTTGTCTGGAGGCCATTTTTCCATGTCCGTGGGCATGTCACTAGGTGGCTCTGGGCACGCAGGACAAGACCCACGCCCAGGGGGGGTCGCCGACCACTCCCCCCCTAAAGAGACATTTATGCCTTTCCAGCTGTCCCACCAGGAAACATCAGCACTGACGAGGAGACATACTGGAGGGTTTAGACAACCCTGTGGGCACCACAGCGCATGAAAGTCAACACGTGTTGCCCTAAAAGATATATGAAACCGTAGGAACAGCCACCGATGTGACCCCTTAGGCACATGAAGGCCGCCGACACGTAGTAGCATTCATCCCGGGTAGCGTCCAACACCGCCGAGAAGACAGGCCCCATGTCCAGAGAGGGTCCTCACGCATGAAATGAATTCTCTTTAGGTGGTCATTGTCATTACATACGGGACACGACAACAGATGACAAACCCCACCGCAACGTCCTTCCTTTCAAGGCACGCCACACGCACCAAGACGGGCCTCGAGGCCCCTTCAAATCGTCTCACTCGGATGCCATTGTCTGGACACGACTGTCAGTCCGCAGGATCACACATGCGACAAACCCCATCTCATTGTCATCGTTTTTAGGGCGCACTACCTCGGGCAAGACAAGCCCCAAGCACGAGACGAATCATCAGGAATTCGTGGCACTGCGTCGATGCCATTTTCCATGTCACTCGGCATGTCATTGGGTGGCTCTAGGCACGCAGGACAAGACCCACGCCCAGGGGGGGTCGCCGACCACTCCCCCCCTAAAGAGACATTTATGCATTTCCAGCTATACCACCAGGAAACATCAACAGTGACGAGGAGACATACTGATGGGTTTAGACCACCCTAAGGGCACTGCAGTGCATGAAAGACAACACGGGTTGCCCTAAAAGAGCTATGAAACCATAGGAAGGGCCACCGACGTGACCCCTTAGGCACATGAAGGCCGCCGACACGTCATGGCATCCGCCCCGCGTCTCGTCCATCACCGCAGAGAAGACACGCCCCATGTCCAGAGCTGGTCCTCACGCCTCAAAGGAATTATCTTTAGGCGGTCATTGTCAATACATACCGTACCCAACAACATATGACAAACCCCACCACGTCGTCCTTCCTTGCAAGGCACACCGCATCCACCAAGGCAAGACCCGAGGTCCCTTCAAATCGTCCCACTCGGATGGCGTTGTCTCCACGTGATTGTCAGTACGTCGGACCTGACACGCGACGCACCCCGGCTCATTGTCATCACTTTTATGACGCATTACCTCAGACAAGACAAGCCCCAAGCACCGTACGAATAATCAAGCTTTCATGGATTTGTCTGGAGGTCGTTTTTCCATGTTCGTGGGCATGTCACTGGGTGGCTCTGGGCACGCAGGACAAGACCCACGCCCAGGGGGGGTCGCCGACCACTCCCCCCCTAAAGAGACATTTATGCATTTCCAGCTGTCCCACCAGGAAACATCAGCACTGACGAGGACACATACTGATGGGTTCAGACAACCCAATGGGCACCACAACGCATGAAAGACAGCACGTGTTGCCCTTAAAGAGCTACGAATCCATACGAACAGCCACCAAAGTGACCCCTTAGGCACACGAAGGCCGCCGACACGTCATGGCATCCGTCCCGGGTATCATCCAACACCGCCGAGAAGACAGGACCCATGTCCAGAGCGGGTCCCCGCGCATGAAATGAATTATCTTTAGGCGGTCATTGTCTTTACATTCCGAACACAACAACATGTGACAAACCCCACCTCGACGTCCTTCCTTTCAAGAAACGCCGCATGCACCAAGACGGGCCCCGAGACCCCTTCAAATCGTCTCACTCGGATGCCATTGTCTGAACGCGACTGTCAGTCCGCAGGATCTCGAAGGCGACAAACACCATCCCATTGTCATCGTTTTTATGGCGCACTACCTCGGGCAAGACAAGCCCCAAGCACGGGACGAATCATCAGGCATTCATGGCATTACGTCGATGTCATTTTGCATGTCAATGGGCATCACATTGGGTGGCTCTAGGCACGCAAGACAAGACCCACGCCCGGGGGGGTCGCCGACCACTCCCCCCCTAAAGAGACATTTATGCATTTCCAGCTATTCCACCAGGAAACATCAACACCGACGAGGAGACATACTGATGGGTTTAGACCACCCTGAGGGCAGGGCAGCGCATGAAAGGCAACACGTGTTGCCCTAAAAGAGCTATGAAACCATAGGAAGGGCCACCGACGTGACCCCTTAGGCACATGAAGGCCGCCGACACGTCATGGCATCCGTCCCACGTATCGTCCATCACCACGGCGAAGACACGCCCCATGTCCAGAGCGGGTCCCCACGCATGAAAGGAATTCTCTTTAGGCGGTCATTGTCATTACATACCGGACCCAACAACATATGACAAACCCCACCTCATTGTCCTTCCATTCAAGGCACACCGCATCCACCAAGGCAAGCCCTGAGGCCCCTTCAAATCCTCTCACCCGGATGGCGTTGTCTCCACCTGATTGTCAGTACGGAGGACCTGACACGCGACGAAACCCGGCTCATTGTCATCACTTTTATGGCGCACTACCTCGAACAAGACAAGCCCCAAGCACCGGACGAATCATCAAGCTGTCTTTGCTTTGTCCGGAGGCTGTTTTTCCATGTCCGTGGGCATGTCACTGGGTGGCTCTGGGCACGCAGGACAAGACCCACGCCCAGGGGGGGTCGCCGACCACTCCCCCCCTAAAGAGACATTTATGCATTTCCAGCTGTCCCACCAGGAAACATCAGCACTGACGAGGAGACATACTGATGGGTTTAGACAACCCTGTGGGCACCACAGCGCATGAAAGACAACACGTGTTGCCCTAAAAGAGATATGAAACCATAGGAACAGCCACTGATGTGACCCCTTAGGCACATCAAGGCCGCCGACACGTAGTAGCATTCGTCGCGGGTAGCATCCAACGCCGCCGAGAAGACAGGCCCCATGTCCAGAGCGGGTCCTCGCGCATGAAATGAATTCTCTTTAGGTGGTCATTGTCATTACATACGGGACACGACAACATATGAAAAACCCCACCTCGACGTCCTTCCTTTCAAGGCACGCCGCATGCACCAAGACGGGCCCTGAGGCCCCTTCAAATCGTCTCACTCGGATGCCATTGTCTGGACGCGACTGTCAGTCCGCAGGATCGCACATGCGACAAACCCCGTCTCATTGCCATCGTTTTTAGGGCGCACTACCTCGGGCAAGACAAGCCCCAAGCACGGGACGAATCATCAGGAATTCATGGCATTGCGTCGATGCCATTTTCCATGTCACTGGGCATGTCTGTGGGTGGCTCTCGGCACGCAGGACAAGACCCACGCCCAGGGGGGGTCGCCGACCACTCCCCCCCTAAAGAGACATTTATGCATTTCCAGCTATTCCACCAGGAAACATCAACACTGACGAGGAGACATACTGAGTGGTTTAGACCACCCAGAGGGAACCGCAGCGCATGAAAGGCAACACGTGTTGCCCTAAAAGGGCTATGAAACCATAGGAAGGGACACCGACGTGGCCCCTTAGGCACATGAAGGCCGCCGACACGTCATGGCATCCGTCCCGCGTATCGTCCAACACCGCCGAGGAGACAGGACCCATGTCCAGAGCGGGTCCTCACGCATGAAATGAATTCTCTTTAGGTGGTCATTGTCTTTACATACCGGACACAACAACATATGACAAACCCCACCTCAACGTCCTTCCTTTCAAGGCACGCCGCACGCACCAAGACGGGCCCCGAGGCCCCTTCAAATCGCCTCACTAGGATTCCATTGTCTGGACGCGATTGTCAGTCCGTAGGATCTCACAGGCGACAAACCCCACCCATCTCATTGTCATCGGTTTTATGGCGCACCACCTCGGGCAAGACAAGACCCTAGCACGGGAAGAATCATCAGGAATTCAGGGCATTGCGTCGATGCCATTTTCCATGTCACTGGGCATGTCATTGGGTGGCTCTAGGCACGCAGGACAAGACCCACGCCCAGGGGGGTCGCCGACCACTCCCCCCCTAAAGAGACATTTATGCATTTCCAGCTATCCCACCAGGAAACATCAACACTGACGAGGAGACATACTGATGGGTTTAGACCACCCTGAGGGCACCACAGCGCATGAAAGACAACACGTGTTGCCCTAAAAGAGCTATGAAACCATAGGAAGGGCCACCGACGTGACCCCTTATGCACATGAAGGCCACCGACAAGTCATGGCATCCATCCCGCGTATCGTCGATCACCGCCGAGAAGACACGCCCCATGTCCAGAGCGGGTCCTCACTCATGAAAAGAATTCTCTTTAGGTGGTAATTGTAATTACATACAGGACCCAACAACATATGAAAAACCCCACCTCGACGTCCTTCCTTTCAAGGCACGTCGCATCCACCAAGACATGCCCCGAGGCCACTTCAAATCGTCTCACTCGGATGGCTTTGTCTCCACGCGATTGTCAGTTCGTCGGACCTGACACGCGACGAACCCCGTCTCATTGTCATCGCTTTTATGGGGCACTACCGCGGGCAAGACAAGCCCCAAGCACAGGAGGAATCATCTAGAGGCCATTTTTCCATGTCTGTGGGCATGTCACTGGGTGGCTCTGGGCACGCAGGACAAGACCCACGCCCAGGGGGGGTCGCCGACCACTCCCCCCCTAAAGAGACATTTCTGCATTTCCAGCTCTCCCACCAGGAAACATCAGCACTGACGAGGAGACATACTGAGTGGTTTAGACCACCCAGAGGGAACCGCAGCGCATGAAAGACAACACGTGTTGCCCTAAAAGAGCTATGAAACCATAGGAACGGCAACCGACGTGACCCCTTAGGCACGTGAAGGCCGCCGACACGTCATGGCATCCTTCCCGCGTATCGTCGACCACCGCCGAGAAGACAGACCCCATGTCCAGAGCGGGTCCTCACGCATGAAATGAATTCTCTTTAGGTGGTCGGTGTCGTTACATACCGAACCCAACAACATATGACAAACCCCAGCTCGGCGTCCTTCCTTTCAAGGCACCCCGCATCCACCAAGACAAGCCTCGAGGCCCCTTCAAATCGTCTCACTCGGATGGCATTGTCTCCACGCGATTGTCGGTACGTAGGACCTCACACGCGACGAACCCCGGCTCATTGTCAAAGCTTTTAAGGCGCACTACCCCGGAGAAGACAAGCCCCAAGCACCGGACGAATCATCACGCATTGATGGCATTGTCTAGAGGCCATTTTTCCATGTCCGTGGGCATGTCACTGGGTGGCTCGAGGCACGCAGGACAAGACCCACGCCCAGGGGGGGTCGCCGACCACTACCCCCCTAAAGAGACATTTATGCATTTACAGCTATCCCACCAGGAAACATCAGCACTGACGAGGAGACATACTGAGTGGTTTAGACCACCCAGAGGGCACCCCAGCTCATGAAAGACAACGCGAGTTGCCCTAAAAGAGCTATGAAACCATAGGAACGGCCACCG
>CAUJRU010001616.1:50000-72500 GCA_963277665.1 Viscum album
GTTCGCATGGAATATCACTGAATGGGAAATTTAGGAGCACGGTCTCTCATCCTGGTGATACCGACAGTTTCGCGCTTGAACCACTACCAAAATCCCACAACGCTCCAGAGAAGGTGAGGAAAAGGCAGGTACAGCAAAGGACGACAAAGGAACCCAATCCCACCATGCCTCCCACATCCCAACATCTGCAAGAACTCAACCACACTCGGTGGCTTTTAAGCATAGCCCGACCCGCAACGCTCCATGAAAGGTGAGGAAAAAGGTGGGTACGACAGGACGGGGAAACAACCCAATCCCGCCCATACCCCCCACATCCCACCAGTGAGGAAAAAGGTAGGAACGTCAGGGGATGAGGAGGGAAACCCCCATCCCGCCGTGCCTCCCACATCTCACATTCCGTAGGAACTCAACCGCCATGAGGCAGCTTTTAAGCAGACGAACCAGCAACGCTCAAGAGACGTCGAGGAAAAGGAGTCATGGTAGGTACGGGGGTCCTATGTCCCGCCGCGCCGCCCACATCCCACCATCCACAGGATCCCACAAACCGTGAGGCGGTATTTAAGCACCCAGCCCGCAATGCTCCACAGACGGGGAGGAAAAGGCAGGCACGTCAGGGGACGGGGCAAAAACCCAATCCCGCCGCGCCTCCCACATCCCACCATCCGCAGCAACTCAACCACCCTGAGGCGGCTTTTAAGCAAGCCAAGCCGCACTGCTCTAGAGAAGGCGAGGGAAGGGCAGGAGCGTCGAGGGACGACAAAGGAACACCAACCCACCATGCCTCCCACATCCCACCATCCAAGGAACTCCGCCACCGACAGGTGGCCTTTTAAGCAAGCCCGAACCGCAACGCTCCATGAAAGGTGAGGAAAAAGGCGGGCACGGCATGAGACTGGGCAAAAACCCATTCTTTCCAATGCCCCCCACATCCCACCGGTGAGGAAAAGGAATTACAGCGTCCCACCGCCATGCCTCCCACATCCCACCTTCCGAAGGAACTCAACCGCCATGAGGCAGATTTTAAGCAGACGAACCCACAACGCTCCAGGGACGTTGAGGAAAAGGAGTCATGACAGGAACGGAGGCCCTATGTCCCGCCGCACCCCCCACATCCCACCATTCAAAAGAACTCAACCACCGTTGAGAAACTTTTAACCAAGAACCAGGACACCAACCATGCTCATCTATCATCATCCCATCCAAGTTATATCTGTCTAGTATCGCATCGTCTTTTTAGCAAGCCCTTGGAAGACGGAACCGCAATTGTGCGAGAGAATTCAACCCAAGCATATAGACGGGGCCCCTACATCAGCACCAAAAAAATTCCACTACCAACAGGGAGAACTCCAAAGGGACAAGTGAGGGTCTTCTAGGTGGAGCTCACCCACCTGGGGATTCTTCGCTTGAGATATAACCGAGGAGAAAGTCACCCCTGGAACTGATTTAATGAGACCCGTCACAGTATCACCATCTTTCGATTAGTTTGTCCTTTACATGCGGGACCTGATCTTTGAGACAGGCATATGACTAGTGGAAGGATCAGCCATGTAGCATCACCAACAACATCTGCATTGTTTGGGGTATGACTGAGCTGACCACTCAGACCCCAACACAAGCCCAAACCGTCGTCCCGAACATTCAATTCTGTTCGATTAGTTTGTCCTTTGTACATGCACAACCTGATCTTTGAGACAAGCATATGACTAATGGAAGGATCAGCCAGGTAGCATCACCAACCACATCTGCAATGTTTGAGGTATGACTGAGCAGACCACTCAGACCCCAACACAAGCCCCAACCATCTTCCCAAATCGACAGGATTCCCCTTAATGAGTCATCACCTCCGCATGACGCTCGTGTATCTTGCAGAAACAGTAGATACACATTCTCAAGCCACCCTTATGAACATCATCACCCAAGGCATGACTGAGGAGGAAGGCACCCCAACTTGTCCAATAATGAACCATGGAAATCGTCACCCTGTTGGTGTGAGTTTCTTAGGACCCAAATAACTCGCACGTGGCCCCGACAATGCGTTGAGCAAAGCACTCCCACCAATCATTGCCCAAGGCAGCTTGCTATGGTTCGCATGAAATATCGCTGAATGAGAAATTTAGGAGCACGCTCTTGCATCCTGGTGATACCGACAGTTTCGCGCTTGAACCACTACCAAAATTCCACAACGCTCCAGAGAAGGTGAGGAAAAGGCGGTACAGCAAGGGACGACAAAGGAACCCAATCCCACCATGCCTCCCACATCCCAACATCTGCAAGAACTCAACCACACTCGGTGGCTTTTAAGCATAGCCCGACCCGCAACGCTCCATGAAAGGTGAGGAAAAAGGTGGGTACGACAGGACGGGGAAACAACCCAATCCCGCCCATACCCCCCACATCCCACCAGTGAGGAAAAAGGTAGGAACGTCAGGGGATGAGGAGGGAAACCCCCATCCCGCCGTGCCTCCCACATCTCACATTCCGTAGGAACTCAACCGCCATGAGGCAGCTTTTAAGCAGACGAACCAGCAACGCTCAAGAGACGTCAAGGAAAAGGAGTCAGGGTAGGTACGGGGGTCCTATGTCCCGCCGCGCCGCCCACATCCCACCATCCACAGGATCCCACAAACCGTGAGGCGGTATTTAAGCACCCAGCCCGCAATGCTCCACAGACGGGGAGGAAAAGGCAGGCACGTCAGGGGACGGGGCAAAAACCCAATCCCGCCGCGCCTCCCACATCCCACCATCCGCAACAACTCAACCACCCTGAGGCGGCTTTTAAGCAAGCCAAGCCGCACTGCTCTAGAGAAGGCGAGGGAAGGGCAGGAGCGTCGAGGGACGACAAAGGAACACCAACCCACCATGCCTCCCACATCCCACCATCCAAGGAACTCCGCCACCGACAGGTGGCCTTTTAAGCAAGCCCGAACCGCAACGCTCCATGAAAGGTGAGGAAAAAGGCGGGCACGGCATGAGACTGGGCAAAAACCCATTCTTTCCAATGCCCCCCACATCCCACCGGTGAGGAAAAGGAATTACAGCGTCCCACCGCCATGCCTCCCACATCCCACCTTCCGAAGGAACTCAACCGCCATGAGGCAGATTTTAAGCAGACGAACCCACAACGCTCCAGGGACGTTGAGGAAAAGGAGTCATGACAGGAACGGAGGCCCTATGTCCCGCCGCACCCCCCACATCCCACCATTCAAAAGAACTCAACCACCGTTGCGAAACTTTTAACCAAGAACCAGGACACCAACCATGCTCATCTATCATCATCCCATCCAAGTTATATCTGTCTAGTATCGCATTGTCTTTTTAGCAAGCCCTTGGAAGACGGAACCGCAATTGTGCGAGAGAATTCAACCCAAGCATATAGACGGGGCCCCTACATCAGCACCAAAAAAATTCCACTACCAACAGGGAGAACTCCAAAGGGACAAGTGAGGGTCTTCTAGGTGGAGCTCACCCACCTGGGGATTCTTCGCTTGAGATATAACCGAGGAGAAAGTCACCCCTGGCACTGATTTAATGAGACCCGTCACAGTATCACCATCTTTCGATTAGTTTGTCCTTTACATGCGGGACCTGATCTTTGAGACAGGCATATGACTAGTGGAAGGATCAGCCATGTAGCATCACCAACAACATCTGCATTGTTTGGGGTATGACTGAGCTGACCACTCAGACCCCAACACAAGCCCAAACCGTCGTCCCGAACATTCAATTCTGTTCGATTAGTTTGTCCTTTGTACATGCACAACCTGATCTTTGAGACAAGCATATGACTAATGGAAGGATCAGCCAGGTAGCATCACCAACCACATCTGCAATGTTTGAGGTATGACTGAGCAGACCACTCAGACCCCAACACAAGCCCCAACCATCTTCCCAAATCGACAGGATTCCCCTTAATGAGTCATCACCTCCGCATGACGCTCGTGTATCTTGCAGAAACAGTAGATACACATTCTCAAGCCACCCTTATGAACATCATCACCCAAGGCATGACTGAGGAGGAAGGCACCCCAACTTGTCCAATAATGAACCATGGAAATCGTTACCCTGTTGGTGTGAGTCTCTTAGGACACAAATAACTCGCACGTGGCCCCGACAATGCGTTGAGCAAAGCACTCCCACCAATCATTGCCCAAGGCAGCTTGCTATGGTTCGCATGGAATATCGCTGAATGAGAAATTTAGGAGCACGCTCTCGCATCCTGGTGATACCGACAGTTTCGCGCTTGAACCACTACCAAAATTCCACAACGCTCCAGAGAAGGTGAGGAAAAGGCGGTACAGCAAGGGACGACAAAGGAACCCAATCCCACCATGCCTCCCACATCCCAACATCTGCAAGAACTCAACCACACTCAGTGGATTTTAAGCAAAGCCCGACCCGCAACGCTCCATGAAAGGTGAGGAAAAAGGTGGGTACGACAGGACGGGGAAACAACCCAATCCCGCCCATACCCCCCACATCCCACCAGTGAGGGAAAAGGTAGGAACGTCAGGGGATGAGGAGGGAAACCCCCATCCCGCCGTGCCTCCCACATCTCACATTCCGTAGGAACTCAACCGCCATGAGGCAGCTTTTAAGCAGACGAACCAGCAACGCTCAAGAGACGTCGAGGAAAAGGAGTCATGGTAGGTACGGGGGTCCTATGTCCCGCCGCGCCGCCCACATCCCACCATCCACAGGATCCCACAAACCGTGAGGCGGTATTTAAGCACCCAGCCCGCAATGCTCCACAGACGGGGAGGAAAAGGCAGGCACGTCAGGGGACGGGGCAAAAACCCAATCCCGCCGCGCCCCCCACATCCCACCATCCGCAGCAACTCAACCACCCTGAGGCAGCTTTTAAGCAAGCAAAGCCGCACTGCTCTAGAGAAGGCGAGGGAAGGGCAGGAGCGTCGAGGGACGACAAAGGAACACCAACCCACCATGCCTCCCACATCCCACCATCCAAGGAACTCCGCCACCAACAGGTGGCCTTTTAAGCAAGCCCGAACCGCAACGCTCCATGAAAGGTGAGGAAAAAGGCGGGCACGGCATGAGACTGGGCAAAAACCCATTCTTTCCAATGCCCCCCACATCCCACCGGTGAGGAAAAGGAATTACAGCGTCCCACCGCCATGCTTCCCACATCCCACCTTCCGAAGGAACTCAACCGCCGTGAGGCAGATTTTAAGCAGACGAACCCACAACGCTCCAGGGACGTTGAGGAAAAGGAGTCATGACAGGAACAGAGGCCCTATGTCCCGCCGCACCCCCCACATCCCACCATTCAAAAGAACTCAACCACCGTTGCGAAACTTTTAACCAAGAACCAGGACACCAACCATGCTCATCTATCATCATCCCATCCAAGTTATATCTGTCTAGTATCGCATCGTCTTTTTAGCAAGCCCTTGGAACCCGAAACCAAAATTGTGCGAGAGAATTCAACCCAAGCATATAGACGGGGCCCGTACATCAGCACCAACAAAATTCCACTACCAACAGGGAGAACTCCAAAGGGACAAGTGAGGGTCTTCAAGGTGGAGCTCACCCACCTGGGGATTCTTCGCTTGAGGTATAACCGAGGAGAAAGTCAGCCCTGGCACTGATTTAATGAGACCCGTCACAGTATCACCATCTTTCGATTAGTTTGTCCTTTACATGCGGGACCTGATCTTTGAGACAGGCATATGACTAGTGGAAGGATCAACCATGTAGCATCACCAACCACATCTGCAATGTTTGAGGTATGACTGAGCAGACCACTCAGACCCCAACACAAGCCCAAACCGTCGTCCCGAGCATTCAATTCCATTCGATTAGTTTGTCCTTCGTACACGCACAGCCTGATCTTTGAGACAATAATATGACTAATGGAAAGATCAACCGGGTACCATCACCAACCACATCTGCAATGTTTGAGGTATGACTGAGCAGACCACTCAGACCCCAACACAAGCCCGAACCATCTCTTCCCAAATCGACATGTTTCCCCTTAATTAGTCATCACCTCTGCATGACGCTCGTGTATCTTGCAGAAACAGTAGATACACATTCTCAAGCCACCCTTATGAACATCATCACCCAAGGCATGACTGAGGAGGAAGGCACCCCAACTTGTCCAATAATGAACCATGGAAATCGTTACCCTGTTGGTGTGAGTTTCTTAGGACCCAAATAACTCGCACGTGGCCCCGACAATGCGTTGAGCAAAGCACTCCCACCAATCATTGCCCAAGGCAGCTTGCTATGGTTCGCATGGAATATCACTGAATGAGAAATTTAGGAGCACGCTCTCGCATCCTGGTGATACCGACAGTTTCGCGCTTGAACCACTACCAAAATTCCACAACGCTCCAGAGAAGGTGAGGAAAAGGCGGTACAGCAAGGGACGACAAAGGAACCCAATCCCACCATGCCTCCCACATCCCAACATCTGCAAGAACTCAACCACAATCAGTGGATTTTAAGCAAAGCCCGACCCGCAACGCTCCATGAAAGGTGAGGAAAAAGGTGGGTACGACAGGACGGGGAAACAACCCAATCCCACCCATACCCCCCACATCCCACCAGTGAGGAAAAAGGTAGGAACGTCAGGGGATGAGGAGGGAAACCCCCATCCCGCCGTGCCTCCCACATCTCACATTCCGTAGGAACTCAACCGCCATGAGGCAGCTTTTAAGCAGACGAACCAGCAACGCTCAAGAGACGTCGAGGAAAAGGAGTCATGGTAGGTACGGGGGTCCTATGTCCCGCCGCGCCGCCCACATCCCACCATCCACAGGATCCCACAAACCGTGAGGCGGTATTTAAGCACCCAGCCCGCAATGCTCCACAGACGGGGAGGAAAAGGCAGGCACGTCAGGGGACGGGGCAAAAACCCAATCCCGCCGCGCCCCCCACATCCCACCATCCGCAGCAACTCAACCGCCCTGAGGCAGCTTTTAAGCAAGCAGAGCCGCACTGCTCTAGAGAAGGCGAGGGAAGGGCAGGAGCGTCGAGGGACGACAAAGGAACACCAACCCACCATGCCTCCCACATCCCACCATCCAAGGAACTCCGCCACCAACAGGTGGCCTTTTAAGCAAGCCCGAACCGCAACGCTCCATGAAAGGTGAGGAAAAAGGCGGGCACGGCATGAGACTGGGCAAAAACCCATTCTTTCCAATGCCCCCCACATCCCACCGGTGAGGAAAAGGAATTACAGCGTCCCACCGCCATGCCTCCCACATCCCACCTTCCGAAGGAACTCAACCGCCATGAGGCAGATTTTAAGCAGACGAACCCACAACGCTCCAGGGACGTTGAGGAAAAGGAGTCATGACAGGAACGGAGGCCCTATGTCCCGCCGCACCCCCCACATCCCACCATTCAAAAGAACTCAACCACCGTTGCGAAACTTTTAACCAAGAACCAGGACACCAACCATGCTCATCTATCATCATCCCATCCAAGTTATATCTGTCTAGTATCGCATCGTCTTTTTAGCAAGCCCTTGGAACCCGAAACCAAAATTGTGCGAGAGAATTCAACCCAAGCATATAGACGGGGCCCTTACATCAGCACCAACAAAATTCCACTACCAACAGGGAGAACTCCAAAGGGACAAGTGAGGTTCTTCTAGGTGGAGCTCACCCACCTGGGGATTCTTCGCTTGATGTATAACCGAGGAGAAAGTCAGCCGTGTCACTGATTTAATGAGACCCTTCACAGTATCACCATCTTTCGATTAGTTTGTCCTTGTACATGCAGGACCTGATCTTTGAGACACGCATATGACTAGTGGAAGGATCACCCATGTAGCGTCACTAACCACATCTGCAATGTTTGAGGTATGACTGAGCAGACCACTCAGACCCCAACACAAGCCTAAACCGTCGTCCCGAGCATTCAATTCCATTCGATTAGTTTGTCCTTTGTACATGCACGACCTGATCTTTGATACAAGCATATGACTAATGGAAGGATCAGCCAGGTAGCATCACCAACCACATCTGCAATGTTTGAGGTATGACTGAGCAAACCACTCAGACCCCAACACAAGCCCAAACCATCTTCCCAAATCGACATGTTTCCCCTTAATTAGTCATCACCTCTGTATGACGCTCGTGTATCTTGCAAAAACAATAGATACACATTCTTCGCTTGATGTATAACCGAGGAGAACGTCAAACTTGTCACTGATTTAATGAGACCCTTCACAGTATCACCATCTTTCGGTTAGTTTGTCCCTGTACATGCACAGACTGATCTTTGAGACAAGCATATGACTAGTGTTCTCATCGGATATCCAACCAAGCCAAACCGTGTTCCATCATTCACATGGAAACATGTACAAGGACCAAATGAAAGCGAGGAGAAATTAAACCCCCACTTACGGATGAGGGTGCCAACGAGACCAACGTTCCCTTCCCAAAAAAGGGAGACCGCAGTATCTTGACAACCATCCACCACTCCCACACAATCGCGTAAGCACAACCATCAACCCACACAACTGACCGTCACGCCTCGAGGGAAGCAACCCGAGAGGCATCACAATGCAGCACATGAAGGCAGGGAAAGCCCGCTATGCATGACACAAGGGAAGGATTGATATACCCAACCCCCTAGCGCCAACGAGACCAACGTTCCATTCCCAAAAAAGGGAGACCGCAGTATCTTGACAACCATCCACCACTTCCACACAATCGCATAAGGGCAACCATCAACCCACACAACTGATCATGCACAACCTGATCTTTGAGACAAGCATATGACTAGTAGAAGGATCAGCCATGTAGCATCACCAACAACATCTGCATTGTTTGAGGTATGACTGAGCTCACCACTCAGACCCCAACACAAGCCCAAACCATCATCCCGAACATTCAATTCCGTTCCATTAGTTTGTCCTTTGTACATGCACAACCTGATCTTTGGGACAAGCATATGACTAATGGAAGGATCAGCCAGGTTGCATCACCAACCACATCTGCAATGTTTGAGGTATGACTGAGCAGACCACTCAGACCCCAACACAAGCCCAAACCGTCTTTCCAAATCGACAGGAACCCAATTAATGAGTCATCACCTCTGCATGATGCTCAATACCGCAATTGTGCGAGAGAATTCAACCCAAGCATATAAACAGGGCCCGTATATCATAACTGACAAAATTCCACTACCAACAGGGAGAACTCCGAAGGGACAAGTGAGGGTCTTCTAGGTGGAGCTCACCCACCTGGGGATTCTTCTCTTGATGTATAACTGAGGAGAAAGTCAGCCCTGGCACTAATTTAATGAGACCCATCACAGTATCACCATCTTTCGATTAGTTTGTCTTTGTACATGCGGGACCTGATCTTTGAGTCAAGCATATGACTAGTTGAAGGATCAGCCATGTAGCATCACCAACAACATCTGCATTGTTTGAGGTATGACTGAGCTAACCACTCAGACCCCAACACAAGCCCAAACCGTCGTCCCGAACATTCAATTCCATTCGATTAGTTTTTCCTTTGTACATGCACCACCTGATCTTTGGGACAAGCATATGACTAATGGAAGGATCAGCCAGGTAGCATCACCAACCACATCTGCAATGTTTGAGGTATGACTGAGCAAACCACTCAGACCCCAACACAAGCCCAAACCATCTTCCCAAATCGACAGGATTCCCCTTAATGAGTCATCACCTCTGCGTGACGACGCTCGTGTATCTTGTCGAAACAATAGATACACATTCTTCGCTTGATGTATAACCGAGGAGAACGTCAAACTTGTCACTGATTTAATGAGACCCTTCACAATATCACCATCTTTCGGTTAGTTTGTCCCTGTACATGCACAGACTGATCTTTGAGACAAGCATTTGACTAGTGTTCTCAACGGATATCCAACCAAGCCAAACCGTGTTCCATCATTCACATGGAAACATGCACAAGGACCAAATGAAAGCGAGGAGAAATTAATCCCCCACTTACGGATGAGGGTGCCAACGAGACCAACGTTCCCTTCCCAAAAAAGGGAGACCGCAGTATCTTGACAACCATCCACCACTCCCACACAATCGCGTAAGCACAACCATCAACCCACACAACTGACCGTGACGCCTCAAGGGAAGCAACCCGAGAGGCATCACAATGCAGCACATGAAGGCAGGGAAAGCCCGCTATGCATGACACAAGGGAAGGATTTATATACCCAACCCCCTAGAGCCAAGGAGACCAACGTTCCCTTCCCAAAAAAGGGAGACCGCAGTATCTTGACAACCATCCACCACTCCCACACAATCGCGTAAGCACAACCATCAACCCACACAACTGACTGTGACACCTCGAGGGAAGCAACCCGAGAGACATCACAATGCAGCACATGAAGGCAGGGAAAGCCCGCTATGCATGACACAAGGGAAGGATTTATATACCCAACCCCCTAGAGCCAAGGAGACCAACGTTCCCTTCCCAAAAAAGGGAGACCGCAGTATCTTGACAACCATCCACCACTCCCACACAATCGCGTAAGCACAACCATCAACCCACACAACTGACCGTGACGCCTCAAGGGAAGCAACCCCAGAGGCATCACAATGCAGCACATGAAGGCAGGGAAAGCCCGCTATGCATGACACAAGGGAAGGATTTATATACCCAACCCCCTAGAGCCAAGGAGACCAACGTTCCCTTCCCAAAAAAGGGAGACCGCAGTATCTTGACAACCATCCACCACTCCCACACAATCGCGTAAGCACAACCATCAACCCACACAACTGACTGTGACGCCTCGAGGGAAGCAACCCGAGAGACATCACAATGCAGCACATGAAGGCAGGGAAAGCCCGCTATGCATGACACAAGGGAAGGATTTATATACCCAACCCCCTAGAGCCAACGAGACCAACGTTCCCTTCCCAAAAAAGGGAGACCGCAGTATCTTGACAGCCATCCACCACTCCCACACAATCGCGTAAGCACAACCATCAACCCACACAACTGACCGTGACGCCTCGAGGGAAGCAACCCGAGAGGCATCACAATGCAGCACATGAAGGCAGGGAAAGCCCGCTATGCATGACACAAGGGAAGGATTGATATACCCAACCCCCTAGAGCCAACGAGACCAACGTTCCCTTCCCAAAAAAGGGAGACCGCAGTATCTTGACAACCATCCACCACTCCCACACAATCGCGTAAGCACAACCATCAACCCACACAACTGACCGTGACGCCTCGAGGGAAGCAACCCGAGAGGCATCACAATGCAGCACATGAAGGCAGGGAAAGCCCGCTATGCATGACACAAGGGAAGGATTGATATACCCAACCCCCTAGAGCCAACGAGACCAACGTTCCCTTCCCAAAAAAGGGAGACCGCGGTATCTTGACAACCATCCACCACTCCCACACAATCGCATAAGCGCAACCATCAACCCACACAACTGATCATGCAGGACCTGATCTTTGAGACAAGCATATGACTAGTGGAAGGATCAGACATGTAGAATCACCAACAACATCTGCATTGTTTGAGGTATGACTGAGCTCACCACTCAGACCCCAACACAAGCCCAAACCGTCGTCCCGAACATTCAATTCCGTTCGATTAGTTTGTCCATTGTACATGCACAACCTGATCTTTGAGACAAGCATATGACTAATGGAAGGATCAACAAGGTTGCATCACCAACCAAATCTGCAATGTTTGAGGTATGACCCCACCTCAACGTCCTTCCCTTCAAGGCACGCCGCATGCACCAAGACGGGCCTCGAGGCCCCTTCAAATCGTCTCACTCGGATGCCATTGTCTGGAAACGACTATCAGCCCGCAAGATCACACATGCGACAAACCCCATCTCGTTGTCATCGTTTTTAGGGCGCACTACCTCGGGAAAGACAAGCCCCAAGCACGGGACGAATCATCGAGAATTCATGGCATTGCGTCCATGCCATTTTCCATGTCACTGGGCATGTCATCGGGTGGCTCTAGGCACGCAGGACAAGACCCACGCCCAGGGGGGGTCGCCGACCACTCCCCCCCCTAAAGAGACATTTATGCATTTCCAGCTATTCCACCAGGAAACATCAACAGTGACGAGGAGACATACTGATGGGTTTAGACCACCCTAAGGGCACCGCAGTGCATGAAAGACAACACGGGTTGCCCTAAAAGAGCTATGAAACCATAGGAAGGGCCACCGACGTGACCCCTTAGGCACATGAAGGCCGCCGACACGTCATGGCATCCGTCCCGCGTCTCGTCCATCACCGCAGAGAAGACACGCCCCATGTCCAGAGCGGGTCCTCACGCATGAAAGGAATTATCTTGAGGCGGTCATTGTCATTACATACCGTACCCAACAACATATGACAAACCCCACCACGTCGTCCTTCCTTGCAAGGCACACCGCATCCTCCAAGGCAAGCCCCGATGCCCCTTCAAATCGTCCCACTCGGGTGGCGTTGTCTCCACGTGATTGTCAGTACGTCGGACCTGACACGCGACGCACCCCGGCTCATTGTCATCACTTTTATGGCGCATTACCTCAGACAAGACAAGCCCCAAGCACCGTATGAATCCTCAAGCTTTCATGGATTTGTCTGGAGGCCATTTTTCCATGTCCGTGGGCATGTCACTAGGTGGCTCTGGGCACGCAGGACAAGACCCACGCCCAGGGGGGGTCGCCGACCACTCCCCCCCTAAAGAGACATTTATGCATTTTCAGCTGTCCCACCAGGAAACATCAGCACTGACGAGGAGACATACTAACGGGTTTAGACAACCCTGTGGGCACCACAGCGCATGAAAGACAACACGTGTTGCCCTAAAAGATATATGAAACCATAGGAACAGCCACCGATGTGACCCCTTAGGCACATGAAGGCCGCCGACACGTAGTAGCATTCATCCCGGGTAGCGTCCAACACCGCCGAGAAGACAGGCCCCATGTCCAGAGAGGGTCCTCACGCATGAAATGAATTCTCTTTAGGTGGTCATTGTCATTACATACGGGACACGACAACAGATGACAAACCCCACCGCAACGTCCTTCCTTTCAAGGCACGCCACACGCACCAAGACGGGCCTCGAGGCCCCTTCAAATCGTCTCACTCGGATGCCATTGTCTGGACACGACTGTCAGTCCGCAGGATCACACATGCGACAAACCCCATCTCATTGTCATCGTTTTTAGGGCGCACTACCTCGGGCAAGACAAGCCCCAAGCACGGGACGAATCATCAGAAATTCATGGCACTGCGTCGATGCCATTTTCCATGTCACTCGGCATGTCAGTGGGTGGCTCTAGGCACGCAGGACAAGACCCACGCCCAGGGGGGGTCGCCGACCACTCCCCCCCTAAAGAGACATTTATGCATTTCCAGCTATACCACCAGGAAACATCAACAGTGACGAGGAGACATACTGATGGGTTTAGACCACCCTAAGGGCACCGCAGTGCATGAAAGACAACACGGGTTGCCCTAAAAGAGCTATGAAACCATAGGAAGGGCCACCGACGTGACCCCTTAGGCACATGAAGGCCGCCGACACGTCATGGCATCCGTCCCGCGTCTCGTCCATCACCGCAGAGAAGACGCGCCCCATGTCCAGAGCGAGTCCTCACGCCTCAAAGGAATTATCTTTAGGTGGTCATTGTCAATACATACCGTACCCAACAACATATGACAAACCCCACCACATCGTCCTTCCTTGCAAGGCACACCGCATCCACCAAGGCAAGCCCCGAGGCCCCTTCAAATCGTCTCACTCGGATGCCGTTGTCTCCACGTGATCGTCAGTACGTCGGACCTCACACACGCGACAAACCCCATCTCATTGTCATCGTTTTTATGGCGCACTACCTCGGGCAAGACAAGCCCGAAGCACGGGACAAATCATCAGGAATTCTTGGCATTGCGTCGATGCCATTTTCCACGTCACTCGGCGTGGGTCTGACACGCGACGCACCCCAGCTCATTGTCATCACTTTTATGGCGCATTACCTCAGACAAGACAAGCCCCAAGCACCGTACGAATCATCAGGCTTTCATGGATTCGTCTGGAGGCCGTTTTTCCATGTCCGTGGGCATGTCACTGGGTGGCTCTGGGCACACAGGACAAGACCCACGCCCAGGGGGGGTCGCCGACCACTCCCCCCCTAAAGAGACATTTATGCATTTCCAGCTGTCCCACCAGGAAACATCAGCACTGACGAGGAGACATACTGATGGGTTCAGACAACCCTGTGGGCACCACAGCGCATGAAAGACAACACGTGTTGCCCTAAAAGAGATATGAAACCATAGGAATAGCCACCAATGTGACCCCTTAGGCACATCAAGGCCGCCATCACGTACTAGCATCCATCCCGGGTAGCGTCCAACACCGCCGAGAAGACAGGCCCCATGTCCAGAGAGGGTCCTCACGCATGAAATGAATTCTCTTTAGGTGGTCATTATCATTACATACGGGACACGAAAACACATGAATAACCACACCTCAACGTCCTTCCTTTCAAGGCACACCGCATGCACCAAGACGGGCCTCGAGGCCCCTTCAAATCGTCTCACTCGGATGCCTTTGTCTGGAAACGACTGTCAGCCCGCAAGATCACACATGCGACAAAACCCATCTCATTGTCATCGTTTTTAGGGCGCACTACCTCGGGAAAGACAAGCCCCAAGCACGGGACGAATCATCAAGAATTCATGGCATTGCGTCGATGCCATTTTCCATGTCACTGGGCATGTCATCGGGTGGCTCTAGGCACGCAGGACAAGACCCACGCCCAGGGGGGGTCGCCGACCACTCCCCCCCTAAAGAGACATTTATGCATTTCCAGCTATTCCACCAGGAAACATCAAAAGTGACGAGGAGACATACTGAGGGGTTTAGACCACCCTAAGGGCACCGCAGTGCATGAAAGACAACACGGGTTGCCCTAAAAGAGCTATGAAACCATAGGAAGGGCCACCGACGTGACCCCTTAGGCACATGAAGGCCGCCGACACGTCATGACATCCGTCCCGCGTCTCGTCCATCACCGCAGAGAAGACACGCCCCATGTCCAGAGCGGGTCCTCACGCATGAAATGAATTATCTTTAGGCGGTCATTGTCATTACATACCGTACCCAACAACATATGACAAACCCCACCACGTCGTCCTTCCTTGCAAGGCACACCGCATCCTCCAAGGCAAGCCCCGATGCCCCTTCAAATCGTCCCACTCGGGTGGCGTTGTCTCCACGTGATTGTCAGTACCTCGGACCTGACACGCGACGCACCCCGGCTCATTGTCATCACTTTTATGGCGCATTACCTCAGACAAGACAAGCCCCAAGCACCGTATGAATCCTCAAGCTTTCATGGATTTGTCTGGAGGCCATTTTTCCATGTCCGTGGGCATGTCACTAGGTGGCTCTGGGCACGCAGGACAAGACCCACGCCCAGGGGGGGTCGCCGACCACTCCCCCCCTAAAGAGACATTTATGCCTTTCCAGCTGTCCCACCAGGAAACATCAGCACTGACGAGGAGACATACTGGAGGGTTTAGACAACCCTGTGGGCACCACAGCGCATGAAAGTCAACACGTGTTGCCCTAAAAGATATATGAAACCGTAGGAACAGCCACCGATGTGACCCCTTAGGCACATGAAGGCCGCCGACACGTAGTAGCATTCATCCCGGGTAGCGTCCAACACCGCCGAGAAGACAGGCCCCATGTCCAGAGAGGGTCCTCACGCATGAAATGAATTCTCTTTAGGTGGTCATTGTCATTACATACGGGACACGACAACAGATGACAAACCCCACCGCAACGTCCTTCCTTTCAAGGCACGCCACACGCACCAAGACGGGCCTCGAGGCCCCTTCAAATCGTCTCACTCGGATGCCATTGTCTGGACACGACTGTCAGTCCGCAGGATCACACATGCGACAAACCCCATCTCATTGTCATCGTTTTTAGGGCGCACTACCTCGGGCAAGACAAGCCCCAAGCACGAGACGAATCATCAGGAATTCGTGGCACTGCGTCGATGCCATTTTCCATGTCACTCGGCATGTCATTGGGTGGCTCTAGGCACGCAGGACAAGACCCACGCCCAGGGGGGGTCGCCGACCACTCCCCCCCTAAAGAGACATTTATGCATTTCCAGCTATACCACCAGGAAACATCAACAGTGACGAGGAGACATACTGATGGGTTTAGACCACCCTAAGGGCACTGCAGTGCATGAAAGACAACACGGGTTGCCCTAAAAGAGCTATGAAACCATAGGAAGGGCCACCGACGTGACCCCTTAGGCACATGAAGGCCGCCGACACGTCATGGCATCCGCCCCGCGTCTCGTCCATCACCGCAGAGAAGACACGCCCCATGTCCAGAGCTGGTCCTCACGCCTCAAAGGAATTATCTTTAGGCGGTCATTGTCAATACATACCGTACCCAACAACATATGACAAACCCCACCACGTCGTCCTTCCTTGCAAGGCACACCGCATCCACCAAGGCAAGACCCGAGGTCCCTTCAAATCGTCCCACTCGGATGGCGTTGTCTCCACGTGATTGTCAGTACGTCGGACCTGACACGCGACGCACCCCGGCTCATTGTCATCACTTTTATGACGCATTACCTCAGACAAGACAAGCCCCAAGCACCGTACGAATAATCAAGCTTTCATGGATTTGTCTGGAGGTCGTTTTTCCATGTTCGTGGGCATGTCACTGGGTGGCTCTGGGCACGCAGGACAAGACCCACGCCCAGGGGGGGTCGCCGACCACTCCCCCCCTAAAGAGACATTTATGCATTTCCAGCTGTCCCACCAGGAAACATCAGCACTGACGAGGACACATACTGATGGGTTCAGACAACCCAATGGGCACCACAACGCATGAAAGACAGCACGTGTTGCCCTTAAAGAGCTACGAATCCATACGAACAGCCACCAAAGTGACCCCTTAGGCACACGAAGGCCGCCGACACGTCATGGCATCCGTCCCGGGTATCATCCAACACCGCCGAGAAGACAGGACCCATGTCCAGAGCGGGTCCCCGCGCATGAAATGAATTATCTTTAGGCGGTCATTGTCTTTACATTCCGAACACAACAACATGTGACAAACCCCACCTCGACGTCCTTCCTTTCAAGAAACGCCGCATGCACCAAGACGGGCCCCGAGACCCCTTCAAATCGTCTCACTCGGATGCCATTGTCTGAACGCGACTGTCAGTCCGCAGGATCTCGAAGGCGACAAACACCATCCCATTGTCATCGTTTTTATGGCGCACTACCTCGGGCAAGACAAGCCCCAAGCACGGGACGAATCATCAGGCATTCATGGCATTACGTCGATGTCATTTTGCATGTCAATGGGCATCACATTGGGTGGCTCTAGGCACGCAAGACAAGACCCACGCCCGGGGGGGTCGCCGACCACTCCCCCCCTAAAGAGACATTTATGCATTTCCAGCTATTCCACCAGGAAACATCAACACCGACGAGGAGACATACTGATGGGTTTAGACCACCCTGAGGGCAGGGCAGCGCATGAAAGGCAACACGTGTTGCCCTAAAAGAGCTATGAAACCATAGGAAGGGCCACCGACGTGACCCCTTAGGCACATGAAGGCCGCCGACACGTCATGGCATCCGTCCCACGTATCGTCCATCACCACAGCGAAGACACGCCCCATGTCCAGAGCGGGTCCCCACGCATGAAAGGAATTCTCTTTAGGCGGTCATTGTCATTACATACCGGACCCAACAACATATGACAAACCCCACCTCATTGTCCTTCCATTCAAGGCACACCGCATCCACCAAGGCAAGCCCTGAGGCCCCTTCAAATCCTCTCACCCGGATGGCGTTGTCTCCACCTGATTGTCAGTACGGAGGACCTGACACGCGACGAAACCCGGCTCATTGTCATCACTTTTATGGCGCACTACCTCGAACAAGACAAGCCCCAAGCACCGGACGAATCATCAAGCTGTCTTTGCTTTGTCCGGAGGCTGTTTTTCCATGTCCGTGGGCATGTCACTGGGTGGCTCTGGGCACGCAGGACAAGACCCACGCCCAGGGGGGGTCGCCGACCACTCCCCCCCTAAAGAGACATTTATGCATTTCCAGCTGTCCCACCAGGAAACATCAGCACTGACGAGGAGACATACTGATGGGTTTAGACAACCCTGTGGGCACCACAGCGCATGAAAGACAACACGTGTTGCCCTAAAAGAGATATGAAACCATAGGAACAGCCACTGATGTGACCCCTTAGGCACATCAAGGCCGCCGACACGTAGTAGCATTCGTCGCGGGTAGCATCCAACGCCGCCGAGAAGACAGGCCCCATGTCCAGAGCGGGTCCTCGCGCATGAAATGAATTCTCTTTAGGTGGTCATTGTCATTACATACGGGACACGACAACATATGAAAAACCCCACCTCGACGTCCTTCCTTTCAAGGCACGCCGCATGCACCAAGACGGGCCCTGAGGCCCCTTCAAATCGTCTCACTCGGATGCCATTGTCTGGACGCGACTGTCAGTCCGCAGGATCGCACATGCGACAAACCCCGTCTCATTGCCATCGTTTTTAGGGCGCACTACCTCGGGCAAGACAAGCCCCAAGCACGGGACGAATCATCAGGAATTCATGGCATTGCGTCGATGCCATTTTCCATGTCACTGGGCATGTCTGTGGGTGGCTCTCGGCACGCAGGACAAGACCCACGCCCAGGGGGGGTCGCCGACCACTCCCCCCCTAAAGAGACATTTATGCATTTCCAGCTATTCCACCAGGAAACATCAACACTGACGAGGAGACATACTGAGTGGTTTAGACCACCCAGAGGGAACCGCAGCGCATGAAAGGCAACACGTGTTGCCCTAAAAGGGCTATGAAACCATAGGAAGGGACACCGACGTGGCCCCTTAGGCACATGAAGGCCGCCGACACGTCATGGCATCCGTCCCGCGTATCGTCCAACACCGCCGAGGAGACAGGACCCATGTCCAGAGCGGGTCCTCACGCATGAAATGAATTCTCTTTAGGTGGTCATTGTCTTTACATACCGGACACAACAACATATGACAAACCCCACCTCAACGTCCTTCCTTTCATGGCACGCCGCACGCACCAAGACGGGCCCCGAGGCCCCTTCAAATCGCCTCACTAGGATTCCATTGTCTGGACGCGATTGTCAGTCCGTAGGATCTCACAGGCGACAAACCCCACCCATCTCATTGTCATCGGTTTTATGGCGCACCACCTCGGGCAAGACAAGACCCTAGCACGGGAAGAATCATCAGGAATTCAGGGCATTGCGTCGATGCCATTTTCCATGTCACTGGGCATGTCATTGGGTGGCTCTAGGCACGCAGGACAAGACCCACGCCCAGGGGGGTCGCCGACCACTCCCCCCCTAAAGAGACATTTATGCATTTCCAGCTATCCCACCAGGAAACATCAACACTGACGAGGAGACATACTGATGGGTTTAGACCACCCTGAGGGCACCACAGCGCATGAAAGACAACACGTGTTGCCCTAAAAGAGCTATGAAACCATAGGAAGGGCCACCGACGTGACCCCTTATGCACATGAAGGCCACCGACAAGTCATGGCATCCATCCCGCGTATCGTCGATCACCGCCGAGAAGACACGCCCCATGTCCAGAGCGGGTCCTCACTCATGAAAAGAATTCTCTTTAGGTGGTAATTGTAATTACATACAGGACCCAACAACATATGAAAAACCCCACCTCGACGTCCTTCCTTTCAAGGCACGTCGCATCCACCAAGACATGCCCCGAGGCCACTTCAAATCGTCTCACTCGGATGGCTTTGTCTCCACGCGATTGTCAGTTCGTCGGACCTGACACGCGACGAACCCCGTCTCATTGTCATCGCTTTTATGGGGCACTACCGCGGGCAAGACAAGCCCCAAGCACAGGAGGAATCATCTAGAGGCCATTTTTCCATGTCTGTGGGCATGTCACTGGGTGGCTCTGGGCACGCAGGACAAGACCCACGCCCAGGGGGGGTCGCCGACCACTCCCCCCCTAAAGAGACATTTCTGCATTTCCAGCTCTCCCACCAGGAAACATCAGCACTGACGAGGAGACATACTGAGTGGTTTAGACCACCCAGAGGGAACCGCAGCGCATGAAAGACAACACGTGTTGCCCTAAAAGAGCTATGAAACCATAGGAACGGCAACCGACGTGACCCCTTAGGCACGTGAAGGCCGCCGACACGTCATGGCATCCTTCCCGCGTATCGTCGACCACCGCCGAGAAGACAGACCCCATGTCCAGAGCGGGTCCTCACGCATGAAATGAATTCTCTTTAGGTGGTCGGTGTCGTTACATACCGAACCCAACAACATATGACAAACCCCAGCTCGGCGTCCTTCCTTTCAAGGCACCCCGCATCCACCAAGACAAGCCTCGAGGCCCCTTCAAATCGTCTCACTCGGATGGCATTGTCTCCACGCGATTGTCGGTACGTAGGACCTCACACGCGACGAACCCCGGCTCATTGTCAAAGCTTTTAAGGCGCACTACCCCGGAGAAGACAAGCCCCAAGCACCGGACGAATCATCACGCATTGATGGCATTGTCTAGAGGCCATTTTTCCATGTCCGTGGGCATGTCACTGGGTGGCTCGAGGCACGCAGGACAAGACCCACGCCCAGGGGGGGTCGCCGACCACTACCCCCCTAAAGAGACATTTATGCATTTACAGCTATCCCACCAGGAAACATCAGCACTGACGAGGAGACATACTGAGTGGTTTAGACCACCCAGAGGGCACCCCAGCTCATGAAAGACAACGCGAGTTGCCCTAAAAGAGCTATGAAACCATAGGAACGGCCACCGACGTGACCCCTTAGGCACATGAAGGCCGCCGGCACGTCATGGCATCCGTCCCGCGTGTCGTCGACCACCGCCGAGAAGACAACCCCATGTCCAGAGCGGGTCCTCACGCATGAAACGAATTCTATTTAGGTGGTCATGGACGTTACATACCGGACCCAACAAGATATGGCAAACCCCAGCTCGGCGTCCTTCCTTTCAAGGCACCCCGCATCCACCAATGCAAGCCCCGATGCCCCTTCAAATCGTCTCACTCGGATGGAATTGTCTCCACGCGATTGTCAGTACGTAGGACCTGACACGCGACGAACCCCGACTCATTTTCAAAGCTTTGATGGCGCACTACCCCGGACAAGACAAGCCCCAAGCACCGGACGAATCATCAAGCATTCATGGGATTGTCTAGAGGCCATTTTTCCATGTCCGTGGGCATGTCATTGGGTGGCTCTGGGCACGCAGGACAAGACCCACGCCCAGGGGGGGTCGCCGACCACTCCCCCCCTAAAGAGACATTTATGCATTTCCAGCTATCCCACCAGGAAACATCATCAGTGACGAGGAGACATACTGAGGGGTTTAGACATCCCAGAGGTCAGTGCAGCGCATGAAAGACAACACGTGTTGCCCTAAAAGAGCTATGAAACCATAGGAACGACCACCGACGTGACCCCTTAGGCACTTGAAGGCCGCCGACACGTCATGGCATCCGTCCCGCGTATCGTCGATCACCGCCGAGAAGACATGCCCCATGTCCACAGCGGGTCCTCACGCATGAAATGAATTCTCATCAGGTGGTGATTGTCGTTACATATAGGACCCAACAACATTTCACCAACCACCACCTCCATGTCTTTCCTTTTAAGGCACACCGCATCCACCAAGACAAGCCCCGAGGCCCCTTCAAATCGCCTCACCCGGATGGCATTGTCTCCACGCGATTGTCAGTACGTAGGACCTGACACGTGACGAACCCCGGCTCATTGTCATCGCTTTCATGGCGCAATACCCCGGACAAGACAAGCCCCAAGCACCGGACGAATCACCAAGCATTCATGGCATTGTCTAGAGGCCATTTTTTCATGTCCGTGGGCATGTCATTGGGTGGATCTGGGCGCGCAGGACAAGACCCACGCCCAGGGGGGGGTCGCCGACCACTCCCCCCCCCCCCTGAAGAGACATTTATGCATTTCCAGCTATCCCACCAGGAAACATCAACAGTGACGAGGAGACATACTGAGGGGTTTAGACGTCCCAGAGGGCAGCGCAGCGCATGAAAGACCACACGTGTGGCACTGAAAAACCTATGAAAACGTAGGAATGACCACCGACGTGACCCCTTAAGCGCAGGAAGGCCACCCACACGTCGTGGCATCCGTCCGACGTATCGTCCATCACCGGGGACATGACAAAACCCATGTCCCAAGTCCGTCCTCACGCAAGAATTGAATTTTATTTTGGTGATTGTCCTTACATACAGGAAACGACAACATATGACAAACCCCAGCTCAATGCCTTTCCATAGGCTGATTGCAAACCCCAAGCCCGCGCCGAATCATCCCACTTGGATGGCATTCTCAATCTCAGCCATTGGGGTCTCACTCGCTACAAACCCCAGCTCAAAGTCTTTCCTTTCAAAGTGCACCG